>JAWZYU010000421.1:0-144474 GCA_038380435.1 Ryuthela nishihirai | reverse complement strand
CCCTCTGGGTGCGCCACTGATTCTTTTACTTTTTTTCTTTTCTGGGTGCCCAAAGAAAAAGGGGAAACAAACACTAGAAAATTTTTCAAAAATCTTTTCCTAATTGAAATTCATTTTTTATATTTATGTTGTGTCGTGCCTTCTATTTCTATATTACTTATGAATTAGCGGTCACATAAGGTGGGAATACCCTATAGCTCGCTGGAATCACGGCCGCTGTGAATACGAGCAGGGGTGGCTCAGTCGGTAGCGCGCCAGGCTCGTAATCTGTAGTTCCCAGGTTCGAGTCCTAGCTGGGTCAGCGTTAAGATTTATCTCCGCAAAATTCCCCGCCCTGCCCACGGTCAGTAGGGGACACCGATGGGCTTTGAAAGACCGCCGTCCGTCGGATGGGATGTTAAGCCGTGGCCCCGTGTGCGGGAGAGCCATACCCTGTGCACGTTAAAGAACACGCTGGATGGCCTTGACGGGAGGTTACCATCTGTTTCCCAACAGCTGTTCCAGTGGGTCCCCTCCCCCAACCTTCTCTGAGCCTACGGGGTCCATGTGACCTGGCCATTTAGCACATGGTGTGCAAAAAAGTGCCGCTCAGAGGTAAAGCAACCCAACCCAACCGCTGTGAACACAAGGCGAACCTACGTAGTGCTCGGTCGGACCGAGCGCTACGTCGTTTGCCCGAGCCAGGCCAGCGGGCCCCTCGGCTCTCCCCAAGATTGAATCCTGAGTGCGCCACTGAAAAGAATATCGATATTTTCAAGTGTATATTTTATTAAATTAGCTGAAAGGCACACGGGATACCTGGGTCTCACTTTTAATCTGTATATCAGATTTTAACTGCACTATGGGTTATATTTGTGAGTTTTGAGATCTCTCCCCATTTAGCACATATTCGACCCAGAAGAATTGTTGCCCTGTGTTTCTCAGATCGCTGCTGGCGTCAGCGCGCGATCTCAAAGCCCGTGGCTTCCTGCAAACTATTGATATTTATATTTCCGAGTGATTTTGACAGACTGTGGTTCCTCTGATACTCGACTGAACCGTCCTAAATTTCGCACGTGGGTTCCTCCTTTGTGACCAGGTTTTGCGTTAAAGAATCAGGTTTCCACCTGCAACGGGGGGGGGGGGGCTTAGTCGGTAGCGTGCCAGGCTCGTAACCTGTACTTCCCAGGTTCGAGTCCCAGCTGGGTCAGCGTTGAGATTTATCTCCGCAAAATTCCCCGCCCTGCCCACGGTCAGTAGGGGACACCGATGGGCTTGGAAAGGCCGCCGTCCGTCGGATGGGACGTTAAGCCGCCGTGGCCCCGTGTGCGAGAGAGCCATACCCTGTGCACGTTAAAGAACACGCTGGATGGCCTTGACGGGAGGCTACCATCTGTCTCCCAACAGCTGTTCCAGTGGGTCACCTCCCACAACCTTCTCTGAGCCTTCGGGGTCCATGTGACCTGGCCATTTAGCCCATGGTGTGCAAAAAAAGTGCCGCTCAGAGGTAAAACAACCCAACCCAACCCTGCAACGGGACGCTTTAAAATGATACTTTGTAAATGTAAAGATTTGGCTACGATAGCAGATTTAAACGCCCATCGCAATTAGAGAGCCTGTACTAGAAGAGAATGGCTTTACGACTTCCTGTCTCCATGTTAGTGCTAGGGGAGAGATGGCTGCCGAATGGGCAGCATATGACATGGAGGTAGGAATATAAGAGGAGGAGCCCTAAGCACTTGAAAATGATGCTACGGCAGCCATGTTGTTCTATTCAAAACATTGATCAGTAGTTACTCACCTATACTAATTTTTGTCGACATTTGTATTTTGGCAGCCTGTTCAGCTTACGGCTGCACGAATCGCACAGTAAAACTGAGTGTAAGTAGGCTTGATTGCAGCGGCAGACGGTTTGTTTTGAATGCAACAACATGGCTACCGCAATGCTGCGTAAGCATCATTTTCCTTCCACAGGGAAAGCGCGTTAGGGCGTCTCCTTATCTTCCTACCTCCATGGCATATGATTGAAGTGTGAACGTTTGTTTCTTTCTTTCCAAAATAGCAATTTTAGTGGTTTTCTTCAAATTTTAGTTGTTTCCTTAAAAAAGAAACTTTTTACCCTTAGTTAAAGTAATCGCAGGGAAGTTTATTAATTGAAAAAAATAATTCATTTAGACTGCTGAAATATTTTTAAAAGTCGCAACACTTTCCTTATTGTAGTGTAACACTTTTGCAACACAACTTCAATATTAAACGCTATGAATTGAACCAATGATTTAAACAACAATGATATTCATTATTTTAAATAATTATTATTATATGCAATTAAATTCAAATGTTATAAATTCAGCTTCATGTTGTCATTCAATAAAATATCAGAGTGTAGGATTATGTTATTCTTCAGCTGCATCTAGTTTGCGCTATTTGTTATAAATAAATACCCCCTGGACGTCACAGAGGTCTGACAGAAACCTGTCAGTTTATACCTTATAGTAAAAGGTGTGTGAGGATGGTGGGACCTCAGCAGAAAAACGACACGAACATCCAAGCTTTATCTGGGGCTCGAACCCAGGTTCCTTAGATCAGTGGGGCGGGGGTGGCTCAGTCGGTAGCGCGCCAGGCTCGTAATCTGTAGTTCCCAGGTTCGAGTCCCAGCTGGGTCAGCGTTGAGATTTATCTCCGCAAAAATTCCCCGACCTGCCCACGGTCAGTAGGAGACACCGATGGGCTTGAAAAGGCTGCCGTCCGTCGGATGGGACGTTAAGCTGTGGTCCCGTGTGCGGGAGAGCCATACCCTGTGCACGTTAAAGAACACGCTGGATGGCCTTGACGGGAGGCTACCATCTGTCTCCCAACAGCTGTTCCAGTGGGTCCCCTCCCCAACCTTCTCTGAGCCTTCGGGGTCCATGTGACCTGGCCATTTAGCCCATGGTGTGCAAAAAAGTGCCGCTCAGAGGTAAAACAACTCAACCCAACCCTTAGATCAGTAGCCAAGAGCGCTACCATTTTACCACGGGACAGCACTATAAAGAGTACCAAAAAAAAAAAACGCAGCTCTTCAAGCAGCTTGTTTGATATAGAGGACTAACGGGAACCTATCATATTATAATATTTTTTCTTTGTGAGGAAGGTTACTTTATTAACTGGTGTGCAAACTTACTCTGGCCCATTTAGCAATTTCATCGAACCAGCGCGATAATTGCATAATACAATATATATATATTTTTAAATCTGCCGCTATTAAAATGAATGGTGTTTTAATAAGAGGAAAGAAGAGAATATAAATAACATCATACAACGCCATCGAAGCCCAATATTCAGTAGTCCGATGATCCTTCATACACTGCCTCAACAACTTCAATTTTGACGTCAAATTAAACTTTATATCATTATTTAATTTTTTTTTAATTATTTTGTACTTAAACATATTGCAAGTACAGTCGCTCAAAAAAGTATCCGATCATTATGGTTGATTATAGAATTCAGAAAAAATATCTGGAAACGATTTCTTTTAGAAATTATTGATCTGGCATCCTTCATGTCACGTGACACGAAGGTTGCCAGATCACTAATTTCTAGAAAAATCGTTGCCAGATATTTTTTCTGAATTCTGTAATCAACCACAGTGTTCGGATATTTTTTTGAGCGACAGTACAATGTAATAAAGTTAAACATTTTTTTTTTTGCTGCACCCTTCTCCCAACTACTTGGCTTACAGCAAACATAATATTTTAAAAGTTGTAGAGGAGGGATGCATAAACGTTTTTGGCATCGGGAAGTTTGCAAAAACGTTTATGCACTACCGCTCAACAGGATTTTATTATCTATGAGAGTATTTTTTTTTCAGCTTTAAGATGTATTTTTATCACACATATTTACAAACGACTGATGTGCAATAAATAAACAGCTCTAACATTTCAAAGGCAAATGAAATTACTGACTTTTCACCAACTGGATCAGCGTTTAGATTTATCTCTGCGTATTTATCTCTGCCATATGTTTGGAACGTAAAGCCTTAACCCACGCATATGGCTTAACCTTGTGGGTTACGCCATACCATGTGCATGTTAAAGAACACGCTGGATGGCCTTGACGGCATTCTACCATCTGTCTACTAGCAACTGTCTAGTGGGTCCCCTCCCCTAACCTTCTCTGAGCCTTCGGAGCCCTTGTGACCTAAGAATTAATTAATAATACCTAATGACTAAGCATGCATTTTGTTCAATGCAACAAAAATGTAACATATAATGATAAAAAGTTAAAATTGCTATTAAATAGTTTTCAGCCGAACGACATCGTTCGGCCCTCAAGAAAAAACAATTAAAAAAAGTCTCTCATTGGCGAAAAATAATGCTATTCTATGAAGTAAATGTGAGAGCAAACGAAAGCTTCTATTCCACAAGAAAAACGAATTTACTGCACTCGAAATAATGAAACATGTCTTTCAAACGAACATTTTCAATGCATTACCAAGTGCACGGCGTTGGAAGTTGCCACTAAAATGGCTGACATTGGGATTGAGCAATCAGGTTGAATCACTCGTATGGCTACTCTCTTCTAATGTAGGCTCTCTTGCTATGCCTCTTACGGTCACAGTTAAGGGCCATAACTGGCAACAATAGATTTGACAGCAATTATAGTTTCCCGTAGGAAATCGTGTGCTTCTAGCGAGCCTCTCTTTTGGAATTTCGACTTAAACTTTGGCACTGCAACTCGAACGACAACCAAAAACACAATGTTAAAATTTTAAGCGTTTATCATGGCTGCAACAGACACACACACAGAGATACCTTCATTTAATATTATACACTAGCTGAAAGGCACACAGCGCTGCCCGGGTGTAACTTTTAAACTGTATATTCTTATTTTCACTGCATTAAAGGTAAATTTTGTAAGAACCTCCCCCAACACTTTAGCACAGATTTTCAACAGGAAGAAGTTTGCCCGGATCGTTGTTGACGTCAGAGAGCACTCATGATAGCCCGTGGCTTAGTTTCTGCGTAAGCTAACGATTTTTTATTTCCGTCACCACAGATTTTGCAGCCCTATGGCTCACGTGATATTCGTTCGCAAGGTCCAAATTTCCTGCACAGCGTCCCCCGTGTGGCCCGGTGATTGGTTTAAAAATCATGTTTTCACTTGGCCCGTGGCTTCGTTTCTACACAAATTGTGACAGCTCGTATCTCACTTTTAATCTGCATATTCTGTTGTTTCCTGCACTAAAGGTTAGTTTTGTGAATATCACCGCCCCCACCGACATTTTATCACAGTTTGAACACGAAGAATTTCTCGGTGTTGCAAAGGTCGATGCTGACTCGGCGCGCGCTCTCAGAGCCCATGACAATCGATCGAGTTATTTATTTCGTCAGATTTTATAAATATAAATAATAAATACCCCCTCAAGCAGCTGCTTGCCACAGAGATCTGACAGGAGCCTGTCAGTTTATATGCCAGAGTAGAAGGTCTGAGAGGATGGCAGGACCTCAGCAGAAAAACGACACGTACATCAATGCCTTACCCTGGACTCGAACCCAGGACTCGAACCCCTTAGATCAGTAGCGAAGCGCGCTAACCACTCGACCATGGGTTGGTTAGAGCTCGTAGTATAGAAAAAAACTGAGAGATATACTTATCATTTTATTCGTTAATTTACGCAAAGTTTACGATGGATGAATAAATATTTAAACAATGAACTATCTATTGCTAAAATAACAAGTTTAAAATGTTTAAAAAGGCATTTTAAAAACTTTATAAAATCCCTTTTAAAGGAAGAATAATAAAATAAATAAATACCCCCTCAAGCAGCTGCTTGCCACAGAGGTCTGATAGGAGCCTGTCAGTTTATATGCCATAGTAGAAGGTCTGAGAGTATGGCAGGGCCTCAGCAGAAAAACGACACATACATCCATGCCTTACCCGGGGCTCGAACCCAGGTCCCTTAGATCAATAGCCAAGCGTGCTAACCAGATTTTGGCATTCTGTAATTCCCGACTTACTTCACCGAAAGGTCCCAAATTTCGTAGGCGGGTTCCCCTTTCCCGACCCCATGTTTGGTTAGGAAATCAGGTCCCTAGCTGCAATGGAACGCCTCAATAATGTCTTTAGAAATGTGGGGAATCTGGCAACGGCAGTAAATTTAAATTCTATTTTAACTGTTTACTATCAGAGTTAGGGAACAGTAAATGGCAAAAATAGATTTGACAGCAATTATCGTTTCTCGTAGAAATAGCATGGTAAATATATTTGCTTCTAGCAAGCCCCCTTTTTGGACTTTCACCCTGAAATTTGGCACTGCAATCTGGACCACAACCTGAAACATTCTCTGAAAATTTGGAGCGTGTACGTTGATTTCCCGATGAGTTATGGCTGCCACAGACACACACACACACATAAACATCTTCTTTTATTATATAGATTAAGTAACAAAAAAACTGCATGTGCTAAAACTGCAAAAAAACTGCATGTGTAAAGAAACTCAAATTTTAATTTTTTATTCAAATTTCAAATAAACTCCTACACTTTCTGTTAAGAACCATGCTTTCCTCCCTCCTCATTAAGCAATGCAATTGTCCATAGACACCCACATTAAAGTTATTATTAAGTGCTTAATTATTTTGGCTTTTTGCTCTATGATATTGTTGCCGATATTTACGGAAATAAAACAATGCCTCCTTCAAAATCAGAACCTATTTTTTATTCTTTGAAACCTATTCTGAAACAATTGCATTTAAACAGAACTTGGATCAATTTCCATAATGAATTTCCTACTTTCGCTGTGCAAATCTCTGAATTTCATTATTCAAACAGATTACATTTCCCATTGTCTGTCTCCTTAGCTGAAGCTATATGATCACTTCATAATTTTTTCTCCTGCTAAGTTAAATGTTGATATATTTCACAAACAAAGCCTTTCGCATATTCTTCAACAAAGAATAATAACTCTAAATGCCTCTCCTGCAATTGTTAGCCTACGATTAAATGGAAGACAGTCCGTTAGCAAAATTAATTTCTTTCTGTTGTTTGGGTTGAGTCCCTGAAACGGGTGCGGCAAATTATACTCGTAATAATATGAAATTATATGGAAGCAAAAGATCCTGGGTTGGGTTGGGTTGTTTTACCTCTGAGCGGCACTTTTTTGCACACCATGGGCTAAATGGCCAGGTCACATGGACCCCGAAGGCTCAGAGAAGGTCGGGGGAGAGGTCCCACTGGAACAGCTGTTGGGAGACAGATGGTAGCCTCCCGTCAAGGCCACCCAGCGTGTTCTTTAACGTGTACAGGGTATGGTTTTCCCGCACACGGTGCCACGGCTTAACGTCCAATCCGACGGACGGTGGCCTTTCCAAGCCCATCGGTGTCCCCTATTGACCGTGGGCAGGGCGGGGAGTTTTGCGGAGATAAATCTCAACGCTGACCTAGCTGGGACTCGAACCTGGGAACTACAGATTATGAGCCTGCAAAAGATCCTGAATGGTTCAGTCGATAGCGTGCTCAAGACTCGTAATCTGCAGTTTTCGAGTCCTAGCTCTTCTGAAGTTGACCTTATCCATCCTCGGTGAGAAAGAGGATATCGATAGGCCGCTCTCCGTCGGATGGGTTGTTTTACCTCTGAGCGGCACTTTTTTGCACACCATAGCAGGTCACGAGGACTCCCGAAGGCTCAGAGCAGGTTCGGGGAGGGAACCCACTGGAACAGCTGATGGGAGACAGATGGTGGTAGCCTTCCATCAAGGCCATCCAACGTGTTCTTTAACGGACATAGGCTCTCCCGCACACGGGGCGGTGGCCTTTGCTAGCCCATCCGACGCACGGCGGTTGGAAAACCGTAGGCCTAGGAAAGGCCGCCATCCGTCGGATAGGAGATGGACGGCGGCCTTTCCTAGCCCATAGGTGTCCCCTACTTACCGTGGGCAGGGAGTTTTCAGGATATAAATCTGAATGCTGACCCAGCGGGGACTCGAACTGGGAACTGCAGATTACGAGTCTGGCGCGCTACCGACTGAGCCACCCCCCTCGGATGGGACTTCAGCCGTAGTCCGTGTCTTTTTAGCACTCGCTATGAAAGGAAATTAGTAAGTAACAGATATTTTGGAAAACAAAAGAATAAGGTAGTAGCCGATTAATGATCACACGTATTTTGATTTTATTAAACGGCGATTCTAATAAGCGAAAAATCATAAGAATGGAATCATTTCGTATTATAAAATATGTACAAAGAGGGTTGGGCTGTTTTACTTGTGAGCTACACTTTTTTTGCACATAATGGGCTAAATGGCCAGGTCGCAAGGATTCCTAGGGCTGAGAAAAAAGTCGGGAGGGGGGGGGGAAGGGATCCGCTGGACAGTTGTTGGGAGACAGAAGGTCACAGACATGGTAGCAGATGGCTGTCCCACACACCAGGCCACGGCTTAACGTCCCATCCGACTGACGGCAGTTTTTCTAAGCCTATCGGTGTCCCCTCTTGATCCAAGAGCAAGGAGGGGAGTTTTGCGGAGATAAACCTCAGCTCTGGCCCAGGTGGGCCTCGAACCTGCGAACTGTATATGAGGACATTCGTAATAGCGTGGCCACTGATTGTGCGGTTTTTTTTCACGAATTAATTTTCTTTACGAGGGGGACGGGGGTTCAAAAGGTTCTTGACATGCATCTGCAGAAAAAAAAACTGCACTTACCTCAGCAAAACTTTTACTCTTTTCCAAAATTCTACCTCCAGCATCTATGCAAAGTTTCAGACGTCTACGACAATTCTGGAACGCTTGGTGGTACTCCTGTTGGCAAATACTCTACAACTCGGAATGAGCGTATTTTGCAAGGTTGAAAAGGTTTTCCAGCAAGCTCCTCTTTAATATTTCGAAACAACCGAAAATTTCATGGTGTAAGATCGGGTGAATATGCAGGATGGAGCAGCCGTTTGACTTTTTCCTGCTTCAGATAAGCCGCAACTTGCTGGGTTTTATGAGCACTGGCATTGTCACGAAGAAGGAGAACCCTTGACACACCTGTTGTTGGACGCTGCTCCTTCATCTCCTTAACGATTTTGGGAAAAGCATTGCTGGTGTAGTATTTTCCATTTATAGTAATTTTTTCAGGTAAGATGTCGACGAGTACCATTCCTTGGGAATTGAAAAAAATTGTGACATCCTCTTCCTTGAGCGTCTTGTCGGAGGATTTGGGGAGGAGGTTCATCTTCCGCAACCCCAACATAGTTATCGATCTTTCTGAGAGTTGTATAATAATAAAACCACGTCTCATCTTCTATGACAATGTCTGTTAACGGTTTGAGGCCACTAGGTTCAAACATTGCCAGTATCTCCTTGCACAAGTCAACTGTAGCCCTTTTTGTTCTTCTGTCAGTTTGTGGTATATTCATTTGGCATGGGGCGGGGGTGGCTCAGTCGGTAGCGCGCCAGGCTCGTAATCTGTAGTTCCCAGGTTCGAGTCCCAGCTGGGTCAGAGTTTGAGATTTATCTTCGCAAAATTCCCCCCCCCCCCTGCCCACGGTCAGTAGGGGACACCGATGGGCTTGGAGAGGCCACCGTCCGTCGGATGGGACGTTAAGCCGTGGCTCCGTGTGCGGGAGAGCCATACCCTGTGCACGTTAAAGAACACGCTGGATGGCCTTGACGGGAGGCTACCATCTGTCTCCCAACAGCTGTTCCAGTGGGTCCCCTCCCCCAACCTTCTCTGAGCCTTCGGGGTCCATGTAACCTGGCCATTTAGCACATGGTGTGCAAAAAAGTGCCGCTCAGGGGTAAAACAACCCAACCCTTCATCTCCTTAACGATTTTGGGAAAAGCATTGCTGGTGTAGTATTGGTCATTTATAGTCATTTTTTCAGGTAAGATGTCCACGGCTACCATTCCTTGGGAATTGAAAAATATTGTGACATCCTCTTTCTTGAGCGTCTTGTCGGAGGCTTTGGGGAGGAGGTTCATCTTCCGCAACCATAACATAGTTATCGATCTTTCTGAGAGTTGTATAATAATAAAACCACGTCTCATCTTCTATGACAATGTCTGTTAACGGCTTGAGGCCACTAGGTTCAGGGCGGGGTGGCTCAGTCGGTAGCGCGCCAGGCTCGTAATCTGTAGTTCCCAGGTTAGAGTCCCAGCTGGGTCAGCGTTGAGATTTATCTCCGCAAAATTCCCCGCCCTGCCCACGGTCAGTAGGAGACACCGATGGCCTTGGAAAGGCCGCCGTCCGTCGGATGGGACGTTGCGGGAGAGCCATACTCTGTGCACGTTAAAGAACACGCTGGGTGGCCTTGACGGGAGGCTACCATCTGTCTCCCAACAGCTGTTCTAGTGGGTCCCCTCCCCCAACCTTCTCTGAGCCTTCGGGGTCCATGTGCCCTGGCCATTTGGTCCATGGTGTGCAAAAAAGTGCCGCTCAGAGGTAAAACAACCCAACCCTCTTGTGCTAATGTTTATCTATAAATATATTTTATTTAGAAAGAAAGAAAATGATTCGTATTTGTTATCAAACATCACAATGCTATTAATGCAAATAATTTTTCTCCTAAATAAAATATTTTTATAGACAAACATTAGTATGAAGATTAGCACAGAATCTACCAGTAATAATATTAGAATCAAAAATATAAAACGTGTCTATATGGTATAAATACTTAAGCTGACGTCATAAATTTGGTCCTATGGATTTCTGTTATCCATCCCGTAACACTGCCATATGAATAGGCATGTACTTGTGATAAATCGGCATGAATTTTTATGTGTGTCGTCCCCAAGATGCATCCTTGTGAAAATGTAACGTCATTTTCCATCTGTAGTAGGTTCCATAGCAACAACGCAAAGATTTCGCAGACAGAAATTTACGCTCCGCCAGCGAAGAGAGAAATGATGATACGATCTTTGTTTTTATCACGTAATGAGAAGTTTAGATAAGCTTTCAAACGAAAGAAGTTGTAGCTCGTTAACTTCGGAGTAACGAGTGGAAATCTACAAACATGTGAAAAATTTTTTGAACACCTTCCTTATTAGTAACACAAAAATAAGTATTACCGAGTAATCAGTATTATAATTAATTACTGCTGTAAACATACTATATTTCGCCAAAAGTGATTGGTTTGCACCTTCCTATAAAAATTTCCCACTCTTTAACTGAAAAACAACAACAACAACATTGTATTGAGAAGAAATATCAGTTGGAAGTTTTATTTATTACTGATTCGACATTGACCATGTTACAAACAATGTTTCTTTGCAATTTTTTTTCTTTACAATTGACTAATATTTTCACAAATAAGAAGTTAAATAATTTAAACGAAAAAAAATATCCTCCATTTGAATTTAATTCCTATTATATTCGCTTTAAAAACTTGCCACAGAGGTCTGACAGGAGCCTGTCAGTTTATATGCCATAGTAGAAGGTCTGTGAGGATGGCAGGACCTCAGCAGAAAAAACAACACACACAACCATGCCTTCTTCTGGGACTTGAACCCAGGTCCCTTAGATCAGTAGCCAAGCGCGCTAACCACTCGGCCATGGGACGGCATATTCGCTTTAAAATATCTTAATTACGGTTAAGAGCAATGTTTTAAAAAACTGGTTCTCCCGAAGCTGCTTCGGTTATTTTGCGTCTGAGCAGCACTTTTTTTTTGCATACAATGGTCTAAATGGCAAAGTCACAAGGACCCCAAAAGCTCATCCAACCTCCTCTGAGTCTTTGGGGTATTTGTGACCTGGCCATTTAGCTCATTATATGAAAAAGAGACATCCAGTATGTTCTTTGACGTACACAGGGTATATGGCTCTCCCGCACACGGGGATTCGAACCTGGGAACTGTAGATTATGAGCCTGGCGCGCTACCGAGCGAGCCGCCCCCTCCTCACCAAAGCAGCATTTACCTAAAAGATTACAAATATATTTTCATTTCAGTTATTTCAACTCTCAAGAGATGGCGCCACTGAAAGCATTTCTTCATCTAGAATACCAAAAAACTTCCCTTGAATTAAATAGTTTATGGGGGTTAGATGTTGTTAGCAGATGCGAAAATTCTTGTCCGGTTATATTTCTATCAATCTGCACACGTTTGGTTGCCTGAATTTTATTGATACTAAAGTAAAAATATTCGCTATTGGATGATACTGAAACGTTTTCATTTTAAAACCGACTTTATTTTTAGTTATGTCTGATCTAAGGGACCTGGGTTCGAACCCCGGGTAAGGCATGGATGTATGTGTCGTTTTTCTGCTGAGGGCCTGCCATCCTCTCAGACCTTCTACTGTGGCATATAAACTGACAGGCTCCATTCAGACCTCTGTGGCAAGCAGCTGCTTGAGGGGGTAAATGTATTCAGTGAAGTAAATATACTTTCTTCGAAGAGTATTTTTTTATGATTATCTAAATGTCTTTTTAGCAACGATGAGTACTGGTCACTTTCTACTAAACTGACTGATTACTATTTTCATGGCAAAATAAATGCACAATGTAGCATAATATTAGAGTAAATTAATAATTATTGAAATACAGTAACAGGTTAATTAAATAACTACTGAGATTATCGATTATTAATCAGGGAAAGCGAAATTAAGGATTCTGGAGCTATACGTTAAGCTACGTTTTGTGATTTTGTTGTTCTTCACATTTTGAAATTATATACCCTAAGTAGAAAGTTTAAAAATCTTTAACGAATATGAAATGCTCGTTTTCACACCAAAAATTTGTGAAATTAAGATAACCATCCGTACTGCTTTGAGATTATTTGTATTGTCCGATTTACGTATACTGCATTTCTTCTGTTCCACTTTCAACAAACAAATTCATTGATAACTTTTTTTGCTATTTCCCGTTTCCAGCACACTTAGCGACGTACCCAGGAGGAGAGGACCTCCCCTCTTCCGAAAATTCGTCGTTTTATACGAAATCTCAAACTTGTCTGTCTGCTTTTATTCCATATATATGTAGTAGGGCGGGGTGACTCACTCGGTAGCGTACCAGGCTCGTAAATGCTAGTTCCCGGGTTCGAGTGCCAGTTTGGGTCAGTGTTGAGATTTATCTCCGCAAAACTCCCCGCCCTGTCCACGGTCAGTAGGGGACACCTATGAGCTAGGAAAGACCGCCGTCCGTCGGATGGGACTTTAAGTCGTGGCACCGTGTACGGGAGAGTCTATTCATGTGCACGTTAAAGAACACGCTGGATGGCCTTGACGGGAGGTCTGTCTCCCAACAGCTGTTCCAGTGGGTCCCCTTCCCCAACCTTCTCTGAGCCTTCGGGGTCCATGTGACCTGGCCATTTAGCCCATGGTGTGCAAAAAAGTGCCGCTCAGAGGTAAAACAACCCAACCCAACTCACTAGGTAACGCACCAGGCTCGTAAATGCTAGTTCCCAGATTCGAGTGCCAGTCTGGGTCAGTGTTGAGATTTATCTCCGCAAAACTCCCCGCCCTGTCCACGGTCAGTAGGGGACACCTATGAGCTAGGAAAGACCGCCGTCCGTCGGATGGGACTTTAAGTCGTGGCACCATGTATGGGAGAGTCTATCCATGTGCACGTTAAAGAACACTCTGGATGGCCTTGACTGCAGGCTACCATCTGTCTCCTAACAGCTGTCCAGTGGGTTTCCTCCCTCCAAATTTCTCTGAGATCTCGGGTGTTTGTGACCTGGCCATTTAGCTTGTTGTGTGCAAAACAAAGTACCTGTACGGTAAACTATTGTAGTAGTTGGAAAACACTATTCAACTCTAAATCCTGCGTACGTGTCTGCCATCACTAAATGGATTCAATCTAGTACGCATTTCAACCTATTTTCTTCCACACGACTTTAGAAAGTGTTTGAGAATGAATAGACACAAAAAATGCTTCAAGCAATTCCACCAATAGAGAATCTAATTGCCACCCTGAATTTCCTTGTTCATTGTTAATATTATAATATTGTTTACGTTTTTCTGTGGGGTTGGGTTGGGTTGTTTTTCCTCTGAGTGGCACTTATTTTGCACACCACGGGCTAAATGTGCAGGTCACATGGACCCCGAAGGCTCAGAGAAGGTTGGGGGAGGGGACCCACTGAATGGTAGCCTCTGACTGGACCACAGATGGTAGCCTCCCGTGAAGGCCATCTAATGTGTTATTTAACACAGGGTATGGCTCTCCCGCACACGGGGCCACGGCTTAACGTCCCATCCGACGGACAACGGCCTTTCCAAGCCCATCGGTGTCCCCTACTGACCGTGGGCAGGGCGGGGAATTTTTGCGGAGATAAATCTCAACGCTGACCCAGCTGGGACTCGAACTGGGAACTAACAGATTACGAGCTTGGCGCGCTACCGACTGAACACCCCCGCCCTTTCTGTGGGGATTATCGAAAATACTTCGGGATATCTTATACCAGAAACATGCTGGATGCTATTTTTGCACCACTACCACAACACAAATCAACAAAAAAAAAAGAGAACACAATATGATCGTTCTCAAGGAGTAAGTGTTTTTTATTACTATTTGTATTACTCCGGTGCGATTTATCGTCAGAAGAGTTCGACCGTCAAATCTGTAGGAATATGATGAGGCCAACAATATAAATCATCCAGAAAAATTTATTTTGAAGTAACACCGACAGAAACTGTCAGACGACAAATTTGTCACATGGGCCGATGTACTGTTTTGACGCATCAATGTACTTCCGCTTTTTACAAATCTTGTCGCCTATGTAATATTCAAATTTAGACGGTGGAAATTGAAAAAAAAATATGAAAAGTTCAGAATATACGAGAGTAATATTTTCTTACTATGAAGAAGTGCTCATATATCTACTTTAGTTGTAGCTAATGATGTGATATACTGAAAGCATCCAATCCTCAACTTTTAAAGTTTACCTTTTAAGATCCAAAATTTTTTAAATTTAAAACTATCCGAGCTTTCTTCTAGGAATTAGTCATCAATACGAAAAAACAAAAAGATAAAAACTATCAAATGGTAAAGTAGGAATTATTGCTATAAAAACGTATGATTTGCACTAATAAGAAATATTATGCAGTAAGTGTAAGGTTTTAACACTGGTTAAAAGTTAATTAATTAGAATCAAATGAAAAATAGACTCTGTAAAATATTTCTGTTCAGACTTCTTTCATTTTGGATTTGACAAATAATTTTTGCATAGATTCTTAATAATTACGGGTTACGATTTTTCGACCACTTCAGATATATCAGAAATTATCTTACAAATGATTATGTCTAAATGAATATTTGTACAGTTAATATGCTGAAAATTTCTAAACAGACGTAAAAAAGTCCATTGAACTAAAAATAACAATAAAATTAATAACTAATTATATTTCAAGTTCGCTACATTCTTTTGTCTCAAGCGACTGTTTAAGGAGTAAATTTAAAATTCAGCGTCCAATCTAGAGACATACTGCAGCGTGTCAAACTCAAACATGTCAACACTAGATAATAATAACTGGTGTTTTGTTCAGTTTTGAATTAGTAACATGATATCCATTTTAATATTAACAGTTTAGTCGATGACTATTCTTCAGTGGCGCCATCTCTTGCGAGTTGAAATAACTGAAATGGATATCGTGTTTTTTTTTAATACTCCGATATTTTTAGAACACGATTCTTAATCATAAATTAAAAGTTTTAAACAGGAACGTAACAGACATCAAATTAATGGGAAAGATCTTTTTTATTGTTTGGTTAAGAGAAGTTTAAATTTCTCTCTCTCAAAAAAAAAAAGGCAAAAGCAAATTAATTCTCTTATTTTTCTTAACTTTTTTTAGTTACCTTTTATGAAACAAATTGTTTTATGATATAGTCACTGTCTTATAAAAAGAACATTTCGAACATTTTTTTGATTGTTATGATTTTTTACCATTTGAAGAGTGTGAAATTTTGTACATTGGGTGGTTTTACTTCTGAGCTGTACAGCCACAAGGATCACAAGGGCTCAGAAAACGTTGGGGAAGGGGATCCGTAGGGGTCAGAGAAGATTGGGAAGGGGATCCGTAGGGCCCAGATAAGGTTGGGGAAAGGGATCCGTAGGGCCCAGATAAGGTTGGGGAAGGGGAAATGTAGAGCACAGAGGAGGTTGGGGAAGGGGACCCGTAGTGCTTAGAGAAGGTTGGGGAAGGGGATCCGTAATGCCCAGAGAAGGTTGGAGAAGGGGATTCGTAGGGCTCATAGAAGGCTGGGGAAGGGAATCCGTAGTGCCCAGAGAAGGTTGGGGAAGGGGATATGTATAGCACAGAGGAGGTTGGGGAAGGGGATCCGTAGTGCCTAGAGAAGGCTGGGGAAGGGGATCCGTAGTGCCCAGAGAAGGTTAGGGAAGGGTATCCGTAGGGCCCAGAGAAGGCTGGGGAAGGGTATCCGTAGGGCCTAGCGAAGGTTGGGGAAGGGGATTCGTAGGGCCCACAGAAGGTTGGAGAAGGGGATCCGTAGGGCCCAGAGAATGCTGGGGAAGAGTATCCGTAGGGCCTAGCGAAGGTTGGGGAAGGGGATTCGTAGGGCCCAGAGAAGGTTGGGGAAGGGGATTCGTAGGGCCCAGAGAAGGTTGGGGAAGGGGATTATAGGGCCCAGAGAAAGTTGGGGGAAGGAAACCCACTGGATAGCGTTTAGGAGACAGATGATAACCTCTCTTCCAGGCCATCCAGCGTGTTCTTCATGCATGACAAATCAATTTAATAAAAACTCCCTCAGGGGCCAGTTCAAGTTTTTTCTTATCTAATTCGCCCATAAAACAATATTTGCAATCCATAACTTTTGAAGCTGAGCTACTTTCAAGCGATATTATTAAATATTTTAATGTCATTCACATACGAATGACATAGCCACACGAAATATTGGAATAATTTAAATAGTTGGGGCCATGCCATTCAAATATGTATGACAACGTGCATAACACATTTTTATTTTTAATTATGTTTTTTCTGTTATGCATTTTAAACAAATAAGTAAGCGACTTCGAACTATACCTGCTTATAAATAAAAAAATAAATACCCCCTCAAGCAGCTGCTTGCCACAGAGGTCTGACAGGAGCCTGTCAGTTTACATGCCAAAGTAGAAGATCTGAGAGGATGGTAGGACCTCAGTAGAAAAAGGACACATACATCCATGCCTTACCCGGGGCTCGAACCCAGGTCCCTTAGGTCAGTAGCCAGAGCTAACCACTCTGCCATGGGACGACTTATACCTGCTTATTTCTACCGTTAAAAGTATCCTAGTCTATACTACATATGCTTTGATTTGCAACATATTTAAGTTATATTGCAATAAAAATTGAACTTTTTTAAAATGAACTTTTTTATGTTTAATGACCTCACAGTTTCACAGAGGGCATATTTCTAAAACCCCATTTATTTGCATTGATTTTCATTCATATTTGTATGTTATTGCTTTTTACAATGGTTTCCATAAATTAAGGAACAACCCTATATGTGTTGCCAATGGGAAGCTAACGTCAAAGCTCTATAACTTCTAAAATAAGTTTTTTTTTGTTTTGAAAAAGTGTGATATCAGATAAAGATCTCAATCAAATATATCAATATCTCGATTTTCAACAATATTAGTTCAGTGCTATAAATGTTTGTGGAAGTTTGAATGTTTAACATCAATGCCAGTCTTAAGCAACTTATATAAAACTGATGAACATTGAAAGAACTCTTTACCCAAACTTCTAAAATACACGCTTATTTTTACTTATCATTTTTCTTTCTTTTTTTTGCGACATATAGGACAGAGAAGAATCCTAGAAGCTACTCCTAGCTTAATACAGGCCTTCTCATACAATGAGATGCCCTACTACGACCGAAGTCACTGTTGACCACTGCCTCAGTTAGAGCTAACACAACACACAAAGTTTGCCTTGCTGGAACAGTCGCTAGCTGCCTAACCACTATGCCTATTGCTTTTGGTTTGACATTTGTCGGTTGGTCTGTTTGTGGATTTGACAAAAGGATTCCACCATATCTTTTGAACGCGATGGAAAAACTTAATGATTTATGCGCCAAATGAAAGCTTGTGATGCGGAGAGTGTCATAGGCTATAAAAAAAAATGCTCCCCGTGCTTTCTCCCCACCCTAAAAAAGAAGAAATATGAAAACTATTCTTAAGTTATATCTCCAGAAAGCAAGCGCCGAAAGTAACAAGCTATACATTGAACGAAAGTTTTTGACGCCGGGAATGTCGTAGGCTATAAAAAAATTCAACCCCCGTGCTTTCTTGCCCCCTAAAAAAGGGGCACAATATGAAAAGGATTGTTGCTCTATATCCATGGCCGAGTGGTTAGCGCGCTTGGCTATTGATCTAAGGGACCTGGGTTCGGAGCCCCGGTTAAGGCATGGCTGTTTGTGTCGTTTTTCTGCTGAGGTCCTGCCATCCTCTCAGACCTTCTGCTGTGGCATATAAACTGACAGGCTCCTGTCAGACCTCTGTGGCAAGCAGCTGCTTGAGGGGGTATTTATTTTATTTTTTATCTACCGAACGCGAGTGCAGAAAGTAATGAGCTATGTGTCGAATGAAAGCTTGTGACGCGGGAAGTGTAGTAAGCCATAAAAAAATAACCCCCCATGCTTTCTTCCCCCCCTGAAAAATGGGAAATATGAAAGTCATTCTAATATATCAAGGGACGCGAGGGCCTACAGTTACGAGTTAGGTGTCAAATGAAAGCTCGTATAATGACTGTCGTAAATTACTTCGAATTTCGCCCCCACTATTCCCCCTGATAAAATGTGGGGAGACGGATTTTCGCGGGGGTCGACTTTAACGAGTCGTATTTCAAATTAAAGCCTCCAATGTCCTGGTCTACCTCAGATGTGCCTCCGAAAGTGGGGAGGATGTGCTCGATGTTTATAAGTCGTATATCAAAATTTTAGAAGGTAGATGTTTTTAGTGACAAGGAAAAAAAATATAAATTAAAAAATTTCAAAAATAACTATCTTCTTACAGGACTCTAAAAAACAGAAAATAAATAGTTAGTTCACCTAACTTAATCACCTGTTATAATATAATAATAGTTCGAATTCACTTCGAAGGAAGATAGGGCGCCCATTTACATACTCGACAAGATTGCCGACACCCTACCTGCCTTTGAAATGAATGCAAACTCAGTAATCGATTGCACCACCGATATGCTTTAGGTTTATTTTCTACTTTTTAGAACCCTATAAGAAGATAGGTATTTTTGAAATTTTTTAATTTATATTTTTTATTAAGCACTTTGATACTATACTTATTACTAGGTTTTAATTAACCCCCGTCCCATGGCCGAGTGGTTAGCGCGCTTTGCTAGTGATCTAAGGGGCCTGGGTTCGAGCCCCGGGTTAAGGCATGGCTGTTTGTGTCGTTTTTCTGCTGAGGGCCTGCGATCCTCTCAGACCTTTTACTATGGCATATAAACTGACAGGCTCTTGTCAGACCTCTGTGGCAAGCAGCTGCTTGAGGGGGTATTTTTTTTATTATTATTTAATTAACCTCTAAAGTCAATTTTTGTGGCTGGCAATTGCTATCATTGCATATTCAAACTTCCATAACTCATCAAATACTGAACGAATATTATTCAAATCTAGATATTGCTATATTTCATTCATTTTTTTAACTGCTATCACATTTTTCAAAAATAAAAACGCTTTTTTTTTGAAGTTATAGAGCTTCGACGTTAGATTCCTATTGATATAACTTATTCTGTATATATTGTGCATAATACATTGATATCTGTTCCTCAATTTTTGTTTACCAGTGTAGTTATTTGCACCCATCATGTATACATATGTGAATGAGGTGGCACTCACGGAAGCACTTTTTTTTGGGTTGCCTCTGAGCGGCACTTTTTTGCACACCATGGGCTAAATGGCCAGGTCATATAGGACCGCCAAGGCTCAGAGAAGGTTGGGGGAGGGGACCCACTGGAATAGCTGTTGGGAGACAGATGGTAGCCTCCCGTCAAGGCCATCCAGTGTGTTCTTTAACGTGCACAGGGTATGGCTCTCCCGCACACGGAGCCACGGCTTAACATCCCATCCGACGGACGGTGGTCTTTCCAAGCCCATCGGTGTCCCCTACTGACCGTGGGCAGGGCGGGGAAATTTGCGGTCATAAATTTCAACGCTGACTCAGTTGGGACTCGAACCTGGGAAGTACGGATTACGAGCCTGGTGCGCTACCGACTGAGCCACCCCCGCCCCTCATAGGAGTGCATGTGTGACCTGAGGGAATCAGAGAAGTTGGTGGTAACTTGCAAATAGTTATTTTACTTACAAGAATTTACGATTTTTACATAGATTACAGTCATAATTCTGCATAGCTCATTTAAGAGACAGCAGGTAATGTGCTAACGTGCACAGGATATAATTCATCTGAACACGGAACCATGGCTTAGCATCCCATCCGACGGACGACGGATTATCCAAGCCCATCAGTATTACTTTTCTCAACAAGGGCAGGGTGGTACAGTCGCTCAAAAAAGTATCCGAACACTATGGTTGACTACAGAATTCAGAAAAAATATCTGGCAACGATTTTTTTAGAAATTAGTGATCGCGAAATTCACTAAATTTAATTTTTTTTTCTAAATCTTCGTGTCACGTGACACGAAGGTTGCCAGATCACTAATTTCTAAAAAAATCGTTGCCAGATATTTTTTCTAAATTCTGTAGTCAACCATAGTGTTCGGATACTTTTTTGAGCGACTGTACTACCCCATTCCCAAGTTAGGCGACGGCAGCGCCCTCAGATATTTCGGACACTTTTCGAGAGATCACTCTCGACCCACGGTAGATAAGAACCTGATCTGTTACTCCAACAGGGCTAGAACTAAGTGGACCACCCCACCAAATTCGGGACCGATCGCTCAAGTGCACGCAGACCCACGGGGAGGCCAATAATTTCTGCCATCGATGACATCACAGGTGTCCTCTCGCCATTTGGTCCTCCCAGGAATTAAAACTATAATATGATGTTTAATATTTTTTCGCCTCAGTTCCGGTTACTAGCATTCTCAATTCTAAATCGAGGTACCTCTCCCACCCCTCTTTAGCGGGGGGAGGGTTCATGGCTCTTTCTTTTTCTGACTCTATATCCGTCTTTTTTAATATCCTATTATTAATTTTTAGTTTATAGTCATTATAAAAATCCTCTCTATGATGAACATTGTGTTCTTTAGCTAGTCAGAGAGAGAGTAGTTATTTCAAATAGTCTGTTAACACTTCTTTGAGTGGGGGTGGCTCAGTTGATAGCGCGCCAGGCTCGTAATTTGCAGTTCCCAGGTTCGAGTCCCAGCTGGGTCAGCATTGAGATTTATCTCCGCAAAATTCCCCGCCCTGCCCACGGTCAGTAAGGGACACCGATGGGCTTGGAAAGGCCACCGTCCGTCGGATGGGACGTTAAGCCGTGGCCCCGTGTGCGGGAGAGCCATACCCTGTGCACGTTAAAGAACACGCTGGATGGCCTTGACGGGAGGCTAACAGCTGCTCCAGCGGGTCCTCTCCCCCAACCTTCTCTGAGCCTTCGGGGTCCTTGTGACCTGGCCATTTAGCCCATGATGTGCAAAAAAGTGCCGTTCAGAGGTAAAACAACCCAACCCAAATTTATCTCAGGTAATTCCTGTTCTTCTCTCTGTGAGAATGGGGACACCGATGAGCTTGGAAAATCCACCGTTAGGGGTGTAGCCAGGGGGTGGGGAGCTGGGGGGGATTAGGGGATCCGGACTCCCCCCACCCGAAAATCCGATCGTCTTATACGAAATCTAAAACTTGTCTACCTGTTTTGAAGTCCAAAATAGGTGTCTTTGTATAATTTCATTTAAGGCCCACAATATAAACAGTCGTATGTGAATAATATGGCCCTTCCTCCAACCTTCTCTGAGTCTTCGGGGTCTTTGTGACCTGGCCATTTAGTCCATTGTGTACAAAAAAAGTGCCGCTCAGAGGTAAACCAACCATCTTGAGTGATATGAATAATTTTTTACTCTGCCTTACTTCCTCTTTTCTTCTTCATAGAGTTTAGCATGATTGTGGAGATAATTTGCCGCACCCCGTTTAGGGGGACTCAGCTCATATATCAGAGAGGAAATTACTTTTTGCTAGGGAAGTGTCTTCCAATTAATCAAAGGTTAACAATTATAGGTGGAATATTAAAGCTGTTATTCTTTGTTGATGACTATCAGGGAGAAAAAAGGCTTAGTTTTCGGACTATATCTACATTTAACTGTGCACGAGAAAAATGAAATAATCGTTTTTCGGCAGCTGAAGAGATAGGCAATGGGAAATTTAATCTGTATGAATAATGATATTCAGAGATTAGTAAAAGAGTGTGGGAAGTTAATTAAGCGGATTTCTACAAGTTCTGTTTAACTGCAATTGTTTCAGGATACATAAAAGAGTACAGTGGGTCTAATTCTGAAGAAAAAGGTATTTTATTTTTAGAATCTCTACTATGGAACAATGCCACAGCAGAAAAGGCAAAATTGCTGTTTTGCCTAGATATCTAGTAACAATACTTCGTTAGCATTATCATCTGGGCTATTTTTTTTAGTTTAGCAATGCAGTAAATAGTACTTTTGTGACCACTCTGAGAGAGAGTATTTATAAGGAAATGTGAGAATGGTTTTAACTAGCTAATGAAGGAAGACTTTTTATTAGTTTATTCCAAATTGCTTTCAGGGGCGGGGGTGGCTCAGTCGGTAGCGCGCCAGGCTCGTAATCTGTACTTCCCAGGTTCGAGTCCCAGCTGGGTAAGCGTTGAGATTTATCTCCGCAAAATTCCCCGCCCTGCCCACGGTCAGTAGGGGACACCGATGGGCTTGGAAAGGCCGCCGTCCGTCGGATGGGACGTTAAGCCGTGGCCCCGTGTGCGGGAGAGCCATACCCTGTGCACGTTAAAGAACACGCTGGATGGCCTTGACGGGAGGCTACCATCTGTCTCCCAACAGCTGTTCCAGTGGGTCCCCTCCCCCAACCTTCTCTGAGCCTTCGGGGTCCATGTGACCTGGCCATTTAGCCCATGGTGTGCAAAAAAGTGCCGCTCAGAGGTAACCCAACCCAAATTGCTTTCTGTTAAAAAAATAAAATTCACGTGATTCAGAAATAATACCTCGCAATTTAAATTACCTCTTCAATGATTGTATGCTTATGCCAAATGGGATTAATTTATCTCTGTACTCCTCTGAATGTGACGTTTATGGTTCACTGCTCCTTACTGGTAAACATTTCTTGCTGGTCATTTCCGACCAGCTGTATAAGTCAGTGTCATCAGTTATATAAGAATATTTCTATAGTTGTAAATATTACTCGAAGGAATAATGACTTTGGCCCAGAAGCGGCTTGTGGAGCTGACGTGTCAGCCACTAGCTGGCATATTTGGCATACATGGTTGCACAGAATAATTAGCTAGCAAAAATAGACGACTTGACAACAATGCTTTTCAGGTAATGTGTCCAAGTTCCGTTTAACTGCAGAAGAGGGGGGGAGGGTGACTCAGTCGGTAGCGTGCCAGGCTCGTAATCTGTAGTTCCTAGGTTCGAGTCCCAGCTGGGTCAGCTTTGAGATTTATCTCCGCAAAATTCCCCGCTCTGCCCACGGTCAGTAGGGGACATCGATGAGCTTGGAAAGGCCGCCGTCCGTCGGATGGGACGCTAAGCCGTGGCCCCGTGTGTGGGAGAGCCATACCCTGTACACGTTAAAGAACACGCTGGATGGCCTTGACGGGAGGCTACCATCTGTCTCCCAACAGCTGTTCCAGTGGGTCTCTCCCCCAACCTTCTCTGAGCTTTCGGGGTCCATGTGACCTGGCCATTTAACCCATGGTGTGCATAAAATGTGCCGCTCAGAGGTAAAACAACCCAACCCGTTTAACTGCAATTTTTTCTGGATATAATGAAACTATAAAACCAGGTCGTAATTCTCATTTTGCTGTTAGCTTTCAAAGTGTGTGTGGATGCTCTGCTTTGTAATTCCTAGTTCTGTTTTCTTTATGGCCTTTCATCTTACTCGAACTGCTTTGATCATATTTTTGAATATGCCCGGAGATCGTACACGTCACTGAAACGCGGAATGTTCTCAAATTACTTCACGAGAAGGTTCTATAAAGTTCCATCCGATCATGAAATGCAATCAGTTGCTATACATGCATGTTTGTTTTTCTTTATTCTTTTTCAATTATTGGATTGAAACAGAGATTTTTGTTTGGTATTCGCGGGGGGGGGAGGAAATACGTTGCAGGGAGGGAGCACGTTCATTTTACCTCTGAGCGGCACTTTTTTGCACACCATAGACTAAATGGCCATGTCACAAAGACCCCGAAGGCTCGGAGAAGGTTGAGGGAGGGGACCCACTGGAACGGCTATTGGGAGACAGATGGTAGCCTCCCGTCAAGACCATCCGGCATGTTCCTTAATGTGCACAGAGTATGGCTCTCCCGCATATGGGGTCACGGCTTAACGTCCCATCCGACGGACGGCGGCCTTTCCAAGCCCATCGGTGTCCCCTACTGACCGTGGGCAGGGCGGGGAGTTTTGCGGAAATAAATCTCAACGCTGACCCAGCTGGGACTCACAGATTACGCCAGCTGGGACTCGAACCTGGGAACTACAGATCACGAGCCTGTCGCGCTACCGATTGAGCCACCACCGCCACAAGGAGGGAGCACGACTTTCGACTTTCTTTGAGACTACAAGACTTAGAATGGCTTCTACGGTTAGAATATTTAGCTGATATTTAAAAAAAAAAAATGAATATTTTTAACTTATCATTGCAAGGAGACAACGTTGATGTGTGTTCTATGTTGAGGAGAAAACAGAGGCCATGTCAAAAAATTTTCTTTGGGAAAACGGAATTAAAAAGAATAGCTTAATTTCACCGACTAGAATCATTTCTTAAAGAAAATGAGCAAACGATTGCAGACTTTGAAGACATCAGACAACAGACAACAAATAATCGTTCACTGGAGCACTCTTAAAACTCTTACAAGGCAGTTGTTTGGGTTGTGTTGTTTTACCTCTGAGCGGCACTTTTTTGCACACCATGGGCTAAATGGCCAGGTCACACGGACCCCGAAGGCTCAGAGAAGGTTGTGGGAGGGGACCCACTGGAACAGCTGTTGGGAGACAGATGGTAGCCTCCCGTCAAGGCCATCCAGCGTGTTCTTTAACGTGCACAGGGTATGGCTCTCCCGCACACGGGGCCACGGCTTAATGTCCCATCCGACGGACGGTGGCCTTTCCAAGCCCATCGGTGTCCCCTACTCTTACAAGGCAGTATTTTCCACCTCCTGATGAAACGCAAGAATGGATTCGAGATCGCTTCACATTTGATTTGGAAAAATGTAAGCTTCCATTGTCAAATAAAGAAGAGTTGATTGAGATATATTGTGACAATAGTTTATAAAGCATTCATTCCAAAAAGCCATTGATTAGTTTTTGGAGTGCAGAAGCAATATCCGACTTTGTTAAGAATTGCAGTCAAATATTTGTTACCTTTCACAACAACTTATTTATGTGAATCTGGTTTTTCATCTTTAACTGCTTTAAAAAATAAATATAGGAACAGGCTGGATGTTGAAGATGACTTGCGACTCTATCTTAGCAAGATAACCCCAACCATTGATGAACTGTGCAAGCGTAAACAAGGGCAACCATTTCACTGATTACCCAGTAAAATGTTTAAAATTTTTAAGATTTGTTAAATTGTTTATGCCATTTTTTGTGTTTATCGATATATGTAATTTACGAATGCAAAATTTAATGTGTATGTATATTTTATTTTGTTTCCATTGTTATACTATAACTAGTTTTATCTATCTATCTATACAAGAGGTACTCCAGTTACATACACATTTCCAGGCGGGGGTGGCTCAGTCGATAGCGCGCCAGGCTCGTAATCTGTAGTTCCCAGGTTCGAGTCCCAGCTGGGTCAGCGTTGAGTTTTATCTCCGCAAAATTCCCCGCCTTGCCCACGGTCAGTAGGGGACACCGATGGGCTTGGAAAGGCCGCCGTCCGTCGGATGGGACGTTAAGCCGTGGCGCCGTGTGCGGGAGAGCCATACCCTGTGCAGTTAAAGAACACGCTGGATGGCCTTGACGGGAGGCTACCATCTGTCTCCCAACAGCTGTTCCAGTGGGTCCCCAACCTTCTCTGAGCCTTCGGGGTCCATGTGACCTGGCCATTTAGCCCATGGTGTGCAAAAAAGTGCCGCTCAGAGGTAACACAACACAATACACATTTCCAGGGAGTACGTAAAGCGTAAAAGGTTGAGAACCACTATTTCTTCAAATCAGGGATTTTTTTAATAGATTCTCATTTTCGTTTCCGTTGCTAGTAAAATTAAGTGCCAGTAGATAGATACGTGCAATTCTGATGCTATAAAGTTGTGTTTCAAAACAATTACTGCAGAAATTGTGAGAAATCTTGATTGATATTTATCTTTTTATCTGGAAGTCACCAATTGGAATTTAATATTAAATATGAATTGGTTGTATTAAAATGAAGAAGTTAAAGCAATGGGGCGCCAGAGAATACAAAATGTCCAGAAAGAGAAGAGCCCCAAAATTTCGAGTGTACTAAAAAGAGGAAAATGGCGCTATGATGATGAAGAAAATATTATGAATTCTCTTAATGGTCATTCCCGAAATCACATGAAATATAGATAAGAAGTTGTGGATTACATGAGAAAATACAAAGAAGATTTTGAGCCATTTGTAGAAGATGATGAACCATATGAAGATTATTTGAAACGTCTGTCTCAGCTAGGAAATGATGCAATAGTTGCATTTTCACGCCGTTATCGCTTGATAGTTGTTATTCATCAGTTGAATTCCCCTATGTAGCAAATTTCAGGAACACCTTTCAGTAATGCAGCAGAAGTTCACATTTCATATCACAATGGTGAACATTACTCAAGTGTAGGATTGGGGTAAAATATCTAAACACCTGCATGCCTTACACTTTCATTGGAAGTAAACCAAAGTAATTTAGGAACAAATTTTATTTCTGCAAATAAAAACAGGGAAGAACCCATCACTAAAGGAATTGACTTTATAAATGTAGATATAATGAACAAAAAAGTTATATAGGAACAATAAAGAATGAATCAACTTCAGATGATTTAAAAAATAGTGAAATGAAGGAAAAAGGTAGGAAACAAAAGTGTAACTCTTTGGGGTTCTAATGGAATTGGCTACAGAATATTTGGTGGCTATTTAACTCCAAAGACTTCGTATAAAAACATAAAGTGAACCTTTAAAATCTTCATTTGTGAATGTAGGATTTGGGTTGGGTTGTTTTACCTCTGAGCGGCACTTTTTTGCACACCATGGGCTAAATGGCCAGGTCACATGGACCCCGAAGGCTCAGAGAAGGTTGGGGGAGGGGACCCACTGGAACAGCTGTTGGGAGACAGATGGTAGCTTCCCGTCAAGGCCATCCAGCGTGATCTTTAGCGTGCACAGGATATGGCTCTCCCGCACACGGGGCAACGGCTTAGCGTCCCATCCGACGGACGGCGGCCTTTCCAAGCCCATCGGTGTCCCCTACAGAGAGTGGGCAGGGCGGGAAATTTTTGCGGAGATAAATCTCAACGCTGACCCAGCTGGGACTCGAACCTGGGAAGTACAGATTACGAGCCTGGCGCGCTACCGACTGAGTCACCCCCGCCCCGTGAATGTAGGAGACACAAGAGAATGCAATGACAAGAAACAAAAACAGTCTAAATATAAAGGGGAGAAGAAAACAGTGGAAGTAACAGATGTAAAAAAAAGTCAGAACAGAAGTGAGCACTCAATCATTTTAGTAAAAGATTTAAACTGCCTAAATATATAACCATTTGCACGATTGTTATGAATATTTGCAGAAAGATTATTATTGTTTAATGCGCATTTTGACAATATACTTTATTTGAATGTTTTACATTAATTTTTATATCAGATGGCTTTCTGTGACTGTAACAACGACAATGTACATGAAACAGATTAAAATATATAAGAAAGTTAAAAAAAAATTAAGAACATTGGCAGCTTAAAACTGATAATGGACATGTCCAATATCCAGAAATAATTGTTTTAATTCGGATATTACCTCTTCCAAGAGGGGCGGGGGTGGCTCAGTCGGTAGCGCGCCAAGCTCGTAATCTGTAGTTCCCAGGTTCGAGTCCCAGCTGGGTCAGCGTTGAGATTTATCTCCGCAAAATTCCCTGCCCACGGTCAATAGGGGACACCGATGGGCTTAGAAAGGCCGCCGTCCGTCGGATGTGACGTTAAGCCGTGGCCCCGTGTGCGGGAGAGATGCCCTGTGCACGTTAAAGAACACGCTGGATGGCCTTGACGGGAGGCTACTATCTGTCTCCCAACAGCTGTTCCAGTGGGTCTCCTCCCCCAACCTTCTCTGAGCCTTCGGGGTCCATGTGACCTGGCCATTTAGCCCATGGTGTGCAAAAAAGTGCCGCTCAGAGGTAAAACAACCCAACCTCTTCCAACAAAATGGACTTGTAAGTAAGCCTTTGTCATCACTCTCTCTCCTCACCAGATAAATCCGTAAGCGCGCATTTACCACTCCTCCCCATCCAGATAAATTCGTCAGTGCGTCATTGACACCCCTCCCACAACAAATAAATTCGTGTGCCTTTCCCCCCTCTACCACCAGAAAAATTTGTAAGTACGTCATTACTACCCCTCCCACAACAGATAAATTTCTACTCTTCCCTCAACAGAAAAAAATTCTTAAGTGCAGCATTTCTCCCCACCTTGTGTTACCAATATTTCCAGGTTGACCTCTACACTTTGCAATCTTCTACCATAAAGTGCATTCCTATTTGGAAGGTAGTGGACTCCTTTACAATCCGCAGATGGAGGGTATACGCTTTAAACATTCACACCATTCAGAGGAATACCGAGAAGAAAAAACAAAAACCACGTAACAGCAGAGAGTTAAAAAGACACATTTGGCCATTGTTTTCGTAGCAGACGAGGTTTTCGTCACGCCCAGTGTTATGCCCGTTCAGTGACGTGGCCAATGTCACTATCTCTGTTAGGGCAAGACCACACAGAAAGCATTGTGAGCAAATTTAGCGTTATAAACGTTTCAGATCAAAACAGTCGCCAACAACGTAGATAGCTTCACGTGAAACTGCAGCTTATGCAGTAACTGAATACGCTCCAGTTTGCTGCGAGAGAGCCCTCTCACCCCACCCCCCTCGTTTTCGGTGATGGTTTTGATTCAATACTGAAAAGAGTTTAGTAATCTTAATAACGCTGAACAGCTCAAACTGCTTCCTATGTAGCCGTGTCATTTAGAATAAGGAAAGTTTGGTTTGTTGTGGGAAAGGCCAGCTCTGACGCTATCATTGCGGAACGCCTAATTACTGATGTGGATGTGGAGTGCTTCCGCTCCTGTGTTTGTTTTCTGCTACGGAGAAGGGAAGAATAAATCGGCGAAGGTTATGACCTCGTTGCTGAGGTGGAGCCCGGTTAGACGGGCTAAAGAGCAGAGAAAATGAAATTGGCTAATGAGAATTGTTGTAATACTGACAGAAAACTGCCTTTAAAGGGTCCTTTAGTGCACGGGTGGAGCTTCTGCAAGAAACTGAGGACCCTGGTCTGGGGTACTAGTTGCCACAGATGAAAAGATTTTTCCATTTGAAAATTTTTTAGTTTTTTGTCAGTTGTATTGTTTTCTTTAGTAAAAATAAGACCCAGTTATAGCCAAAGCTTACCATGTTAAGTTACTTAGTCATTATGACAGTCATGGTATGCTTACTACTGAAGTTGAGGAAGAATGGGATCATTTTAAACAGGCTTTTTTTGGACACTAACAGTACTCTTTTAGGAAAAAAGGAGCAGAAGAGCCAGAATTATCTGAGTGATAAGGCACTTGAGCTTATTTCGGAAAGAAAGAACTGCAGGAATGTCCTTAATCAATACCCTACTAGTCAGAAAGCATTACAGAGAACTTAATAAAAGTGTAAAAGATCAGTTAGCTGCTGATAAGAATCTTTGGCTTGATGGTTTGGCCGACAAAGCCGAGGAAGCAGTTAGACAGCGCAACAGCAGAGAGCTGTACCAGATAGTTAATGTTTTGTGTGGTAGAAAACGGACAGGTATACAGGGATTGAAGGATAAACAAGGTAAGGTTATAGAAGGTGAGGATTCTGTCATGGCTAGGTGGGCTGAGCATTTCAGTGATATTCTAAACAATGCGGTTAGTTCTATTCCCATTGTTTGCAATGATGATAGATGCATTGGTGGCTTTAATGTTGACCCTATAACACAATCTGAAGTTATTTTGGCTGTTTCTAAACTACATAAATCCCCAGGGGTAGATGAAATTACTACAGAAATGCTTAGAGCTGGGAATGTTTCTGTTACCACTTGAATGATTGAAATTTTAAATATCTTTTATGATAAAGGCATGGTTCCTAAGGATTTTACCAGAGCTATTGTCATTCCTATTTTCAAAAAAGGTGATCGCAGTTCTTGTGATAACTATAGGGGTATCAGCCTACTCTCCGTTCCAGGTAAAGTTCTTTCCATGATTGTGCTTAATAGAATTAAGAATCTGGTTGGCAGTCAATTGCGTAATGAGCAATGTGGATTCACAAGTGGCAGGGGATGTGTGGATCAGATATTTTCACTTAGGCAGATTCTTGAGAAATGTTTACAGCTTCAGAAACCTTTGGTTACTAGCTTTGTTGATTTCGAAAAGGCTTTCGACTCTGTTGATCGTCATAATTTGTGGTTTATTGTGAGATCATATGGTATACCTGACAAGTTACTTAACATAATGAAAGCTCTCTATAATAACACTGAGTCATGTGTGAGAGTTGGTAAGGCTTGTAGCAATTGGTTTAGCATTATTTCTGGTGTTCGACAAGGGTGCATTTTGTCTCCTTTTCTCTTTAGCTTGGTTATTGATTATGTTATTGCGAAATTCACTTCAAGGGAAAGATTTTGGCCTTAAATGGACTGGAGATACGAAAATTTCTGATTTAGATTATGCTGATGATTTAGCTTTTTTTGGCAAATGATGTTGATGAAATGAACTCTTTCATTCGAGCTGTTGATGAGACTGGTAGTAGAGTAGGTTTGGTTATAAACAGAGAGAAAACTAAAGTGATGAAAATTGGTCAGGCAGGCTGTGATTCAGTTACTCTGAATGGTTGCAGTCTTGAGCAGGTGTCACAGTTTAATTATCTTGGGAGCTACGTAACAGATAATGGTGATGTGCGGCATGAGATTAACAGACGAATAGGGATTGCTGCCGAGACTTTTAAGAATCTATGGAGATTGTGGAGAAATAGGCGTATACACCTAAAGACTAAAATTAGACTGTATAATAGTTTGGTTCTTTCTAGGGTTAGTTATGGTAGTGAAACTTGGACACTGCGTAAACAAGATAACAGGAAACTAGATGCTTTTGATTCTAGATGCCTACGTAGTATCTTGGATATTAGGTGGTTTAACTTTGTAACTAATGATGAGGTTAGGCAATTAGTCTGCAACCTCCTTTAAGCAGCACATTGTTCAGAGAGAGACTCCGTTGGTTTGGCCATGTTGCCCGTATGGATAATTATAGATTGGCTAATAGGGTTATGAACAGTGTGCCTAGAGGTCTCAGTAGGAGGGGGAGACCTAGGATGCGGTGGGCAGACAATGTCAAACAGGATCTTGTTAGAACTGGTGTGCAGTGGCCGGATGCTGCAGATGTAGCTCAGGACAGACTTGCTTGGAGAACTAAATTCCACCGTCTAGTTGGATCTCCGAAGCCCAGGGCTGCTTGAGGATGATGATGATGATGTATTGTTTTACAGTTATTTCACATCCGTTTTAATTACAATCTAACCGCTGAACTCTCTAGGAAAGGGTGCACCGAAGGAACTAAGGAAAAAGGATTGTCTTTAAATGGGATGTTAAGCCGTGGTCCCATATGCATAAGTGCCATAATTTGGGACTGATTTTACTTAAAATCGGTGGATGGCACGTGATGTTCTGCAGTTGTCTTCAATCATCTCTCAACAGCTATACAGTGAATCATTTCGCCCAATCTTTTCCAAGCCTTTGGGGTCCTTGTGATTTGGCATTTAGCACACTGGATACAAATGAAAAGAAAAAACGCCGCCCTTTGGAGCATCATAAAGCTGAAATCGTGTTCCAGTCAATGGTGAACAAAGCGTCCATTATGGATCGGAAAAGCAGATAAAGAATACGAACAGTTTTGATGGGTTCTTTCAATTCTTCTCATTACTGGCCCACTTACTCCTAGTTACATTTATGGCTAAATCGAAGATTTTCAATCAATGCTAAGGATCAATTATTTACTGCGATTTATAAGTTTTTTTTTTCTTAACTTTAGCTCTTTTCGAAATAGTGCTATAATTGTAAATATACCGGAGGCATAATCTTATTAAGTTGTGATGTTTCCAACTACTTTTTTTGGGGGGTGAGGGTTGACTCAATCGGTAACGCGCCAGACTCGGAATCTGAAGTTCTCAGGTTCGAGTCTGCCGGTGTTTGAGCCTTATCTCCGATAACCCCACTCTGCCCTCAGTGAGAAAGAGGACATCAATGGGCTTGGAAAGGCCGCCGTCCATCGGATGGAACGTTAAGCCGTATCACCGTGTAAGATTTGGATGGCCTTGTTACATGACGCCCTGCATGCACTTGATGGAATCTTCCAAATGTCTCCTAACAGCTGTCCATTGGCTCCCCTACTCCCCCCAACCTTCTCCTGGCCCTCGGGGTCCTTCTGACCTGCCCATCGTGTGCAAAAAAAAGTGCCACTTGGAGACAGTAGTGCATTTTGTATCAATGCTTAAGGGTTGGTAAATAGTTTAAAAAGCAATAAAATGCAAAATAATTTTTGAAACCTATTCACTGAACCCCCACCACCCAAATCTCCCCCTTAAATATGCCACTGCTTACAAGTAAAATAACTCCAACTATTTTCTCAGCCTCGGGAAACTTCTTTCTCTTCAACTATGCAGTGACCCCATCAGAGGCATATGTATTAACTAGTGAGGCTCGATGCAAGTTATGTCGAAGGGCCATATCAAGGTGAAAGTGGGGTGGATATAGGCCTCTTTAGTGCTTGGGGCCGGCAGCGGACACGCCCTGTACTTCATTGTAGTTAGGCCACTGGGCGGCAAACCACAATAGAGAAAGTATGTGACATTCAATGCTAATGAGGAATACTTCGACAGCATAAAAAGGAAATTATTTTTCTTTACTACCATGGAATGCAGATGAACCTGTCGGTAATGTGTGTCAGGTTCAAAACATCAAGTTCTTCGATTTAAGTGTCTTATCTTCGCAGGCTTAACAATTATTTTCTCATCTTGTCTACTGCCTTTCTTCCTTGTCGAATGGTACACGTCTGGATAGTCTAATTTTTCGCTTGGTAATTTAAACAGTGCATTTATGCGCACGAGAACAGCATAGTCTGAATACTATAGAACAGGCAGAATGCTTTTTGTGTTGTTCAAAAGGAAAACCCAGGCGTCATTTTTTGCACTGAGTATAGATTAGTTCGGCATCAATTTCTCGACTCGCTCGCATCCGAACTTATTGAGTTCGAGTCTGCTCGAGGCTGAAGTTATTGAGTCTGCTCGAGGCTGAAGTTATTGAATCTGCTCGAGGCTGAAGTTATTGAGTCCGCTTTGTGGAAAAAATTCTCTGACGCATCATGAGACATATATACAGAAATGCATGTCACTAATCATTTATTCTGATCTTAATCATTTTATGGCAAAATTAAAATGATAATGCTATTTGGAGCGTAAAATATTTAGAAATTTCTGATGTAGAAACATTAATGTAAAGAAACCCGAGTTTTATTTTGTATTGTTTTGAAAGTATAATTAAAAAATATTTATCTTATTACTTACATTATCCGCAATTATAAGAAATGTTTAAAATTCTTCTGAGCTCTAGCCGATGGGGCGGGGGTGGCTCAGTCGGTAGCGCGCCAGGCTCGTAATCTGTAGTTCCCAGGTTCGAGTCCCAACTGGGTCAGCGTTGAGATTTATCTCCGCAAAATTCCTCGCCCTGCCCACGGTCAGTAGGGGACACCGATGGGGTGTCGTCGTCCGTCGGATGGGACGTTAAGCCGTGGCCCCGTGTGCGGGAGAGCCATACCCTGTGCACGTTAAAGAACACGCTGGATGGCCTTGACGGGAGGCTACCATCTGTCTCCCAAAAGCTGTTTCAGTGGGTCCCCTCCCCCAACCTTCTCTGAGTCTTCGGGGTCCATGTGACCTGGCCATTTAGCCCATGGTGTGCAAAAAAGTGCCACTCAGAGGTAAAACAACCCAACTCTAGCCGGTCTGTACTATTTTGACCATCTCTAGTACTCTTTGGGTTGCTGAGTGGCAAGAAAAAATAATGAAGTGTTGCTTGCACTTTTAGCCAAGAAAAAACAAGAACGTAGCTACCAAGGAATTTGTTAATCAGACTACCCTGATTGTCCGGAAGTAGTGTGGGAAATGTTTTCTAGTATGAACTTTGAAGTGTGTATGTTTTCTCTCTCTGTGTGTGTATTTCTCTTGACTTCCTTTCACTCTTTACCTTGATCAGGAGGTAAGGTCATGTTGAAACAAATATCGATGTGAAGCTTTTTTACATGCAAATAATATGTAAGTTCTTATGTTTTGTCTTATGTTTTTTCGCATCCTGGACAATTTGTTGATGTCACATTGAAGTTTTTTGCTCTGGGCACGAGGCATAACAGCTGTCTAGTTGGTCCTCTTTCCCCAACCTTCTCTAGACCCTAGGGATCCTTGTGACCTAGCCATTTAGCCCATTATGTGCACAAAAGTGCTCTCAGAGGTAGAACAACCCAACAGCAACATTATGAAAGCTGGGCGACTTAAGAAACAGATATTTCGGTCAGGAAAATTTCTTAGCTATTACAGTGCAAGAGGTATATCTGGCCACAGATACCAAGTAGAAGTATTTCTGTTGAGGTATTGCCACACTCATAAATCTTCTTCATTAGGGTTGGGTTGTTTTACATCTGAGCGGCACGTTTTTGAACACAATGGGCTAAATGGCCAGGTCACATGGACCCCGAAGGCTCAGAGAAGGTTGGGGGAGGGGACCCACTGGAACAGCTGTTGGGAGACAGATGGTAGCCTCCCGTCAAGGCCATCCAGCGTGTTCTTTAACGTGCATAGGGTATGGCTCTCCCGCACACGGGGCCACGGCTTAACGTCCCATCCGACGGACGGCGGCCTTTCCAAGCCCATCGGTGTCCCCTACTGACCGTGGGCAGGGAGGGGAATTTTGTGGAGATAAATCTCGACGCTGACCCAGCTGGGACTCGAACCTGGGAACTACAGATTACGAGCCTGGCGCGCTACCGACTGAGCCACCCCCGCCCCTTCTTCATGAGGACTAGGTCAGCAGGTTTCTCACAGAATCATCCTTAGCTTCCTTTAGAAAGGTTTTAGTTGTCCGAGATTCGGATTCAGAAAAGAAAACCCATCAAAACACTCATTCATGATCTTCGCATGATTTGAAATGACTCTTTCGACTCTGCTAGAAAGGCAACTTAAGTGCACAAATCCAAGATATCTCCTTTTAGTGAATCTTGTAACGAAGTTGCTAATAAATTATGCTGTTAAGATGACAAATGAGGAGAATATCTCGAGATAAAAAGATTCATTTGAAAGAGTGATTAACTCGAGAGAAAGGAGAAAAAGAAAAGAGAGGTTCTGACGTGTGTAAAAACCTGTAGTTGGCTTAAGAATGGATTAATAATGAAGTGGTGAGCCACGGGACAGTGAAGAACTGTAAGAGAGCACAGTCAAGATCGTAATTAGTTATCTGATACTACGTCGTGGGAAAGGGAATAAAGAGAAGGTTTAAAGTGTTGGGAAAGATTAAGTGAACTTGACAGGCAAGGGAACAAAAATAGAGGTAAGATCTCTGACTACCCTGATTGTCCGGAAGTAGTGTGGGAAATGTTTTCTAGTATGAACTTTGAAGTGTGTATGTTTTCTCTCTCTGTGTGTGTATTTCTCTTGACTACCTTTCACTCGATCAGGAGGTAAGGTCATGTTGAAACAAATATCCATGTGAAGCTTTCAGTTTATTATTTTTTGATTCTCGCCATGTTTTTTCTCCTCTTCTCTTTTATAGGTGCGCCTTCGTAATGATGTCTGGTCCAGTCTTTCTTTGAGGGAATGTTGTTTTCCTAACACGAAAGAAGAAACGAGAGAAATCCTACCAGCTATGATTTGGACCTGTAAGCGAACTCCATTGCTTCTTCTTTTTTCTGCTATTTTGAATTCCCTTTTACGGTTCAAGAAGCATCGGAGACTACATGAGAATTAGATGTGTGGGGCAATGTGGAAGTGAAAGTCTCTGGGAATCGGAAAGACAGAAAAATCATTCAGGTGCAATGAACTGTTTTCGGAAAGTAGCAATATACACGTAGAGGCTACTTTATTAGGTACAGTAGATTTTTATGAAAAATATGTGACTGAAGAAAATTTGAAGATTTTAGATTTTTCAGCAACATTCGTTCAATAGATTTATGGAAGCTGAAACATTTTACAAGTTAGATCGTTCTGAAAAAAAGAAACTTTCAAAATTTGTGAAAATTAACAATTTATTAAACAAATTGCTAAAAATGCTGTTATAGTTGTTAGTAAAGTTTAGTGTAACAGCTATTGCCTTCATTTTACTTTTTTTATGAGCTTTTCAGAGCAATTATTTAAACTGGCATTGTTACTGTTAAATATTTAATATAAAAATTTATATAATGCTCTAAATAAATGAATTGTTGGAAATGGATATTGAAATAGAATTAACTGAGTTCTTTATATTATCTATCTTCAGTTATATCTTTCCATAGAAAGGATATTTCAGAAGTTACTGAGTTGTGTATCCGCGTTCCCAGGTTCGAGTCCCAGCTGGGTCAGCGTTGAGATTTATCTCCGCAAAATTCCTCGCCCTGCCCACGGTCAGTAGGGGACACCGATGGGCTTGGAAAGGCCGCCGTCCGTCGGATGGGACGTTAAGCCGTGACAGCGTGTGCGGGAGAGCCATACCCTGTGCACGTTAAAGAACACGCTGGATGACCTTGACGGGAGGCTACCATCTGTCTCCCAACAGCTGTTCCAGTGGGTCCCCTCCCCCAACCTTCTCTGAGCCTTCGGGGTCCATGTGACCTGGCCATTTAGCCCATTGTGTGCAAAAAAGTGCCGCTCAGAGGTAAAACAACCCAACCCAAAATGTATCCGCGTTACTAAAATCAAAACGTGGAACTGTATCTATTAAAGTGGTCGCTGATTATCTCTTGATTCTATCTTATAAAGTGAGATTAGGTAGCGGGAAAGTCCACAGCAAAATCTTTCGAGCCGATTACATATGAAGAACTGTTAATACTACATATAAAAATTAATTTGTGCATATTTTATCTGATGTAAAATGATCAGAGAATTTTTTTTATGTTTGGATTGAAGAAATAAATTTTTTATTAAAAAGTAATTGATCGTTTAGTGATGTTTCTTTTTTTCTGTGGGCCCTTAAATTGGCAAACAATTGGATCTTCCCTAGATCTCCCTCCGCCTTACAAATTAAGTTTAGCGAAAGTTGTTATTCGGTAAAAGATATTTTTATTTACGTTGTCGTTTTTAATGAGGAAGGAGCTTCAGATTTGCAGCGTATTTTTTCCTTTAGTTGATAATGTAGTAGCAGCACATTAATATCTTCAGTAAGCCCCAGATTTAGAAAAAATAGAAGGAATGACAAGAAATTTAATTGAGTCGGGAAAAAATAAAGGGGGAGGGGGATTTTGGGTAGGGTTGTTTTACCTCTGAGCGGCACTTTTTTTGCACACCATGGGCTAAATGGCCAGGTCACAAGGACCCCGAAGGCTCAGAGAAGGTTGGGGGAGGGGACCCACTGGAACAGCTGTTGGGATACAGATGGTAGCCTCCCGTCAAGGCCATCCAGCGTGTTCTTTAACGTGCACAGGGTATGGTTCTTCCGCACACGGGGCCACGGCTTAACGTCCCATCCGACGGACGGCGGCCTTTCCAAGCCCATCGGTGTCCCCTACTGACCGTGGGCAGGGCGGGGAAATTTTGCGGAGATAAATCTCAACGCTGACCCAGCTGGGACTCGAACCTGGGAACTACAGATTACGAGCCTGGCGCGCTACCGACTGAGCCACCCCCCGCCCCAGGGGAGGGGGACAAAAAACTTAATCAATCTGGAAAAAAGTAGAGGGTAGCAAGAAACTCAATCGAGCCGGAGAAGTAAAAGAGTTGGAGACAGAAGTCGATGGAGCCGGGAAAAAACAAAGGAGGTGGACAAGAAACTCGATCGAGCCGAAAATAAAGTAGGGGGTAGCAAAAACTCAATTGAGCAAGGAAAGGAAGTCGATGGAGACGGGGAAAAAAAGTAAAGGAGGTGGACAAGAAATTCGATAGAGACCGGGGAAAAGTAAGGGGTAGCAAAAAACTGAATTGAGCAGGAAATGGAAGTCGATGGAGCCGGGGGAAATGTAAAGGAGGTGGACAAGAAACTCGATCGAGCCGGAAAAAAAGTAGGGGGTAGTAAAAAACTCGATCGAGCCAAAAAAGCAAAGGGGGAGATAAGAATCTCAGGGGAGGGGAAAGAACTTTAGATCGAGCAGGAAAAATGAAAAGAGACGGGGACAAGAAATTAAATCTAGCCGAAAAAGAAAAACTTGATAGAGTCCGTAAAAAAGTAGTGAGGAGTGGCAAAAACTTGATAAAGCCGGAAAAAAGTAAAGGGGTTGGACAAAAAATTCGATCGATCCAGAAAAAAGTAGACTTCTGAATTAAACCTGCAGATTGAAATTCAGTCTGTTGATTGATTCTGTAATTAACAGACTGAATTTCTATTGCATTATAACGTTTCCTCCTGCATTTTAAAAATTTCTTGATCATACATGAAATATACATAAGTTTAATAATTTTTTTGCTACTAACGGTTTCACATGAAGGGCTATGGACCCCTTTCCCGCCTCCTTCCTAGATCCGGCCCTATCTTTAGTTAAGAAGTTTGTGTGAAATACCAATGAAACATCCAAGTTCTACTGGGCAATAATAAGAAGCAAATGGATCATGAGTGTAAAGAGCTTAATTTTACTTCTATTGTCCAACATTTATGTTTTTATTATCATTATGATGTTTAAAATGCAACCTGCTGACCACTGCTACCTATATTCGGATGTCATACAGAACGGCAGAAACGTTCCCACTTACCATCATAAGCAGCAATGATTTCTACTTTTGAACTTGTAAAATTACAATGATTTATAAATATTATAAATATACCTATCTCCCGAATTACCCGCAAAAATTCCCCACCCTGCCCACGGTTAGTAGGAGACACCGATGGCCTTGGAAAGGCCGCCGTCCGTCGGATGGGACGTTAAGCCGTGGCCCCGTGTGCGGGAGAGACATACCCTGTGCACGTTAAAGAACACGCTGGATGGCCTTGACGAGAGGCTACCATCTGTCTCCCAACAGCTGTTCCAGTGGGTCCCCTCCCCCAACCTTCTCTGAGCCTCCCCGAAGGCTTCAGAGAAGGTTGGGGGAGGGGACCTGGCCATTTAGCCCATGGTGTGCAAAAAAGTGCCACTCAGAGGTAAAACAACCCAACCCAGTCGCATCAGAATAATGTGACTACCTACCACACATATACTATGGTAGGTGATCACATTATTCTGATACGACTATGTATGCTAAATACGGCTGATTTGTAAGTACAGTTTCATAAAAATATTGTATAAACGCTAATTTTACAAAATAAGACACTAAGTGTTAGTACAAATGTTTGATTTCTAATTTATATTCAGTTCACAAATATCCTTCTTTCAAATTTGGTTTTCAATTTCGATACGTGCGTGCACATTAACCATGAGTATGTTCCGTTGCCAAAAAGAAATATGTGAGAAATTAAGCTTATCTGAATCAGCGAAAATAAAGTAGCAAACTAATATTACATTGAAGCTTGTTATAACTGCTGAACTGGAATTTGAGACAAACATGTATAGATAAAACTTTTCAATGTACTTTTTATACATAACAAGTATTTTTAGTTCCCAGGTTCGAGTCCCAGCTGGTCAGCGTTAAGATTTATCTCCGCAAAACTTCTCGCCCTGCCCATGGTCAGTTGGGGACACCGATGGGCTTGGAAAGGCTGTCGGATGGGACGTTAAGCCGTGGCCCCGTGTGCGGGAGAGCTATACCCTGTGCACGTTAAAGAACATGCTGGATGGCCTTGACGGGAGGCTACCATCTGTCTCCCAACAGCTGTTCCAGTGGGTCCCCTCCCCCAACCTTCTCTGAGCCTTCGAGGTCCATGTGACCTGGCCATTTAGCTCATGGTGCGCAAAAAAGTGCCGTTCATAGGTAAAACAACCCAACCCAATAGAACCTCTTCCACTTTTTCCATAAGTTGTTAGTCTCGATTTGCACGGTTTCCATTTACACAGTGATTTCCTGGAACCTATATATCGTGTAAATCGAGGAATATGTTTATTTCATTTTTATTAAAAATTTATGATATATATTATTATATGTATTATAAACCTCATTTCAAACACTACTATTCTTCTACTATTCTTCTGTTTATCTACTACAAATATACCAAATACAGCAAATTCAGAGAAGTCAGGGTTAGGAATTGAGTGGCTTTAACAGAAACTCACCAGTCTAACCTTAGTTTCGATTCCCTCGAATATTTTTCCCAAGAGTTTTCCCTTTTTTTTTGACCCAAGAGTTTTTACTTTTTTTTTACAGAAGTAAAATATTTACTAATGGCATACTCTTCTTCTTTGAATATTCGTGGTTAAAATGTTATTTTTGTTCGTCGAAAACTTCAATCAAAAGATTTCGTTTCTTAGGCAACGGGAATTTTTGCTATCATCGACAATTGTTTCACGGTTGAAGAAACTCAAATAAAGAGAAGCGATGGCACAAAGAAAACATGATTATACAGCACCAAGGATGGTAAATGCTCTCTTAGAAGAATGTTGGAAGACCTCCTAGGGGATACTAATAATCATTCTGATTTTAAATCTTGAATTATGGTTATAGTCTGGTCAGCACCCCAAGATCTCTCTCTCGTTGTAAATCAGCTCGATGGGTTGGGTTGTTTTACCTCTGAGCGGCACTTTTTTGCACACCATGGGCTAAATGGCCAGGTCACATGGACCCCGAAGGCTCAGAGAAGGTTTTGGGAGGAGACCCACTGGAACAGCTGTTGGGAGACAGATGGTAGCCTCCCGTCAAGGCCATCCAGCGTGTTCTTTAACGTGCACAGGGTATGGCTCTCCCGCACACGGGGCCACGGCTTAACGTCCCATCCGACGGACGGCGGCCTTTCCAAGCCCATCGGTGTCCCCTACTGACCGTGGGCAGGGCGGGGAATTTTGCGGAGATAAATCTCAACGCTGACCCAGCTGGGACTCGAACCTGGGAACTACAGATTACGAGCCTGGCGCGCTACCGACTGAGCCACCCCCGCCCCGTAAATCAGCTCGTTAAACTAAGAACTCTCTCATTATTCAAAAGTGTGCTCCCGATTTTTTTTTTTACATCTGGAAGCTTAAGTAGTTTAAGCGAGTGGTAAGAATTGGAGAGTAGAAGATAACATTCTGAGGCGATATCAGCTGAAAAAGGAGAGTGCATCGATAATCTTGAAGAATTCCTCTCTCTACGACACCGTTGTTCTGCCATTTCCGGTAGCATGATCATTCATGAAAAAAAATAATTTACCGATGTGCCAACTTTCATTATTTTTCTATCATTAATGTCAGCTTCCGTTCGTTAACGTTTAATGGCGATGCCATTGGAGTGGAAGAAAACAGACTGCCAAATGGAACTTGAAACTTCCTAAAGGCATGAGGTAGGAGGAGTACATAGGTGAAATCAGAAAAGGACTTCATCAGAATTTTCTTCATCGGCAGAATGCTGTAACTGGTGTTCTTGATGGACATATACATTATGTTGCCAAAATATTTGGACACTTTCATGTTTTGTGAGTGGAAAGCCGCATTGAAAGCTAATTTAGGAATTAAGTCTTTTTACGTAAAAATACCACACGAGATAATAATCTCATTGAAAATCAATCTAGATTATGACTATCTCTAATATCTAGAAAGCTATGGAAACTGAAACTATTATCCTCTGTAAATACTTCAGCGGAAAAAATGAGTTTTGCCGACATTGATGGAATCGAACACACGTCTTTCCAGATTCATAGCTGGAGTGTATTAACCACTATACTAAATATCGGCGCCGTCATTTATTTCCGTAATGAGCTCACAATGCGAGTTCGGTTGTTTTGCCTCTGAGTGGCACTTTTTTTGCACACTATAGGCTAAATGCCCAAGTTACAAGGTCCCCGAAGGCTTAGAGAAAGTTGGGGGAAGGGACCTTCTGGAATAGCTGTTGGGAACAGATGATAGCCTCCCGTCAAAGTCATCCAGCGTGCATTTCAAGGTTCACAGGGTATAGCTCTCCCGCACACGGAGCAACGGCTTAACGTCAACCAACGGACGGCGGCCTTTCCAATCCCATCGGTGTCCCCTACTGACCGAGGGCAGGCTGGGAGTTTTGCGGAGATAAATCTCAACGCTGGTCCAGCTAGAACTTGAACCTGGGAACTGCAGATTACTAACCTGGCTCATTACCGACTGAGTCCCTCCCCCCACCCCCTCGAACCTGGGAACTACAGACACGATCCTGGCGCGCTACCGACTGAGACACCGCGTCATATCACTGTGAAAAGATATAAGTCCGTTTGCGGAAACTCGTGACGGGACCGATATTTAGTAGAGTGATTAGTACACTTTGGGTTGTTGGGTTGTTTTACCTCTGAGCGGCACTTTTTTGCACACCATGGGCTAAATGGCCAGGTCACATGGACTCCGAAGGCTCAGAGAAAGTTGGGGGAGGGGACCCACTGGAACAGCTGTTGGGAGACAGATGGTAGCCTCCCGTCAAGGCCATCCAGCGTGTTCTTTAACGTGCACAGGGTATGTCTCTCCCGCACACGGTGCCACGCTTAACGTCCCATCCGACGGACGGCGGCCTTTCCAAGCCCATCGGTGTCCCCTACTGACCGTGGGCAGGGCGGGGAATTTTGCGGAGATAAATCTCAACGCTGACCCAGCTGGGACTCGAACCTGGGAACTACAGATTACGAGCCTGGCGCGCTACCGACTGAGCCACCCCCGCCCGATTAGTACACTCTGACATGAATCTAGAAATATGTGGATTCGAATGTCGGGAAAAGCTAATGTTTAACGCTGAAGTATTTAATGAATTCTATATCAACAAGTATTTGATTGATGTTAACCTCTGCGTTCCTAATCATGCCAATTAAAATATGATTGATTTTGGTTAAATCATTTTTTTTTTCAAATGTAATTTTGGAAGTTTCTCTAGTGATTTTTTTTTCTGTTTTTTTTTCCATTTTGAAGAAAATTTTCCAAGAGGAGTGTAACAAGGAAGTCAGTTGTTAAATGCCATGTAGCAATAAATCTTCGGCTGTTACTGTGAGGTTTGGAGAGATTGGAATGAAATCTTCAATTAATCTCCAGTGACATGTTTTCATAAAAAACTTCTTTTCGAAGTTGAGGAACTTTTAATGTAGCATATAATTCGCATAAAATGAATATCTGGTGACTGTTGGTAATATAGCGTACATCTGCACTTGGGGTAGCGGCTTGGCTTAGTCGGTAGCGTGACAGACTCGTAAACTGCAGTTTCCAGATTCGAGTCCCAGCTTGGGCCAGCGTTAAGATTTATCTCCGTAAAACTCCCCGTTCTGCTCTCGGTAATGAGAGGACACCGATGGGCTTGAAAAGTCCACCGTCCGTCGGATGAGTCGTTAAGCTGTGATCCGTGTTGGAGAGGCCTTACTCTGCGCACATTAAAGAACACACTGAATGGCCTTGACAGGAGGCTACCATCACCTCCTAATAGCTGTCCAGTGTATCCCCAACCTTCTCGGGTCCTTATGATCTGGCCATTTATCTCATTGCGTGCAAAAATATGCCTCTCAGAGGTAAAACAACCCATCTGCACTTGTTATTTGTTGCCGCATATAAAAAGAAAATAATTTCTCGTAGAGAGATGTTGTTGCAAAAAACATATTCAAAAGCACGAATGGCATGTCAGGATAGTACTCTTCAAAAGGAAAGTCGTAAATTTTTTTTCTCCACAAAATGAAAATTTTAAAAAAATTGCCGTGAAAGAATGAAATGATTGCCCTTTTTCTTTTAGCGGTAATTCAGGTGCATTTCTTTATGCAGGAGAAGAATTCTGAAGTCACTTCAATGATTCTGTTGAAGGCGAAAAATACTCCTTTACTGTCATGCCGAATTCAGTATTTTTTCCTTGGTTCTCTCTCAATCTCTTACCGGACCATCACATCACTCTTTCACGGAACCCAAGAGTTCAAAAAACACACTTTTAAAACCTCTGATCTACCCCAGATTCCAGTCCCAACTGTTGCCTGCGTTGAGATTTTTCTCCGTTAAGCCCCACCCTGCTCTAGGTGAGAAAGCCGATGGGCTTGGAAAAGCAGCCGTTCGTCGGATGGGACGTACAGTCGTGGTTCTATTAGGGTTTCTGTACTCGATTCGACTCGACTCGGACTCGGCGAGTATTTGGCTAGTTACTCGGATTCGGGACTCGACTCTAATACTCGACGAGTCCACGAGTTCACATTGGAGTACATGAAAAGAAAAATTTCGAACTGTAAAAGTAAACTAGCGTGTGAATTATTAGAAAATATGGAGAAGAGAATTGATGAGCGAGTAAATATAGATTTAATGAATTTGTTCAAAGCGCTTAAAGATCCAAAATTTGTACCTACTAAACAGGCTTTAGACTTAGCCACACAATTATTAAAAAGACTTTACCAAAAAGAAGATAATGAATCAACGGAAGTTTCGCAAGACCAAGAATTAATAATAGTTGAAAATCAAAAAAAATTGACAATGGAGGAAGAACTTGATTTAATTTTGAAAAACGCAGCTGAACCTCCAAACTCCAAAGGAATCCGAGATTTATCATCATCATCCTGAAGCAGCCATGGGCTACGGAGGTCCAACCAGACCGTGCAATTTAGTTCTCCAAGCAAGTCTATCCTGAGCTACATCTACTGCATCTGGCCACTGCACACCAATTCTAACAAGGTCTTGTTTGACATTGTCGAGATTTATAACAAACTTAAACACGAATTTTTGCTTTTCAGAAATACTGGAAAACGAACAAGTAATCTTGATGACCTGTACAACGCACTTTCCTCCATAAAACCAACTTCAACTTCTAATGAGAGAACATTTTCAATAAGTGGCAGCTTCTGTACTACAATCAGATCGAGACTTGCTGACAAGTCTCTTAATTCGTTAGTATTTCTCAAATATTTCTATCTGAAGACCAAAAAAAGCAATTAAATTGAAATAAATAAATGTTCAAATAGTTATATCTAGTTTTAAAATTTAATTTTTGAAAATAAATGAATTGATTAATAAATAAATTTGAGTACATTTTCTTTATAATTTCTTGGCACGACCACAAATCTCAGTTGAAAATATTGCAATATAATAAATAATTCTAATTTTAACAAATTTTAGTAATTTCATTTTGTTACAAAGACTTCAGCTATGAGAATTGTTATTGAACTCCAAAATATTAAACGTTTTCGCTTATTGATTTGAGTTTAGATTTAGATCCGGACTCGACTCGGACTCGACGAGTTTTCAAAATTTCGCCGAGTACTAAAAACCCGAGTTTTCAGAAACCCTAGGTTCCATATGAAAGAGAGCCATACTCTATGTACGTAAAAACTTCCAGCTGTATCCTAACAGCTGCCCATTGGATCTCCTTCTGCAATGTAGCTGAGACTTTGGAGTCCTTATGACTCGATCCTTTAATCCATCGTGTGCACAAAGTGCAAAAAAAAAATGCCTCTCAGAAATAAAGCTAACCTTTGGTGTACTCTAACGAAGGATCAGAAACCGGGTTTACGTTTCAAGAGTGCTCCCCAGGCACAACAGCAGCAGCATTCCATTATGCTCAACAAAATTTCCTTTTATTTCTATAAATACATAAAAATTTATTGTATTTATAATAATTAATATTATATTTTTAAGGCATAAAGAACAAATTAAAATCGAACCGGGTATGGAACTTTGGATTTGAGGATCGCAACTAAATTCAATAGAATCAATATAATATTAATAATAGATGTCCTGTTTTCTTTGGCACCTCTAGGAAATTGCCTACGTTTGCCTATTTCCAGATCCATTTCTGAAAGTGGTTTATTTCTTTGAAATATAGAAGCTAATGAATTAAATCTATGACAAAATATTTAATCAGAGAAGTAGCTTTATAAGCAAATTGTTGTATCTTTCGTTGTTTCTAAAGATGTTTTCTCCCAACATCCTTTATTATGAAGAAGAGATATCACGGGTTGGGTTGCTTTACCTCTGAGCGGCACTTTTTTGCACACCATGGGCTAAATGGCCAGGTCACATGGACCCCGAAGGCTCAGAGAAGGTTGGGGGAGGGGACCCACTGGAACAAGCTGTTAGGAGACAGATGGTAGCCTCCCGTCAAGGCCATCCAGCGTGTTCTTTAACGTGCACAGGGTATGGCTCTCCCGCACACGGAGCCAAGGCTTAACGCCCCATCCGACGGACGGCGGCCTTTCCAAGCCCATCGGTGTCCCCTACTCACCGTGGGCAGGGCGAGGAATTTTGTGGAGATAAATCTCAACGCTGACCCAGCTGGGACTCGAACCTGGGAACTACAGATTACGAGCCTGGCGCGCTACCGACTGAGCCACTCCCGCCCCAGATATCACGGACAGGCACTTAATTCAGGGCCTGTCTCTATCGTTTTCCTACATCTTTGATCTGTCTTTTAACCAAACATTTTAGTTTCTTTAAATGCAGCGAACATTGTGTTCAAGAGAGCAAGCTGATACTAAACTAGTGCTTTTAGAAGTCACAACTGGATGTTTCGAAAACTGTTAGTATAAACTGTTGTAATAAAAGTCCTATTCCACAGGGACATCCGATATTCAATTTCTTACTTAAAAGTTGGCCCTTTGGGAGTTTCTGAGAGACAAATTTCTCGGAAGTCGGTAATAGTTGTTAATTAATATTAATAAATATTCTACAAGGGAGCAGCCCAACTGCAACTGTCAGAATGAAAAATTGTACTCTACATCCCTGCATGTATTCAATAGGAAATCGTAAATCATAAGAAAAAAAAATCATATATGACTGAAACCATGTCATGCATTGAAGACTTATACAATGCATAAAATCAATTGTATGTAAGCAGGGGTTGACTAAGTCGGTAGCGCGCCAGGCTCGTAATCTGTAGCTCCCAGGTTCGAGTCCCAGCTGGGTCAGCGTTGAGATTTATCTCCGCAACAATTTCCAGCCCTGCCCAAGGTGAATAGGGGACACCGATGAGCTTGGAAAAGCCGCCGTCCGTCAGATGGTACGTTAAGCCGTGTCCCGTGTGCGGGAGAGCCATACCCTGTGCACGTTAAAGTAACACGCTGGATGGCCTTGACGGGAGGCTACCATCTGTCTCCCAACAGTTGTTCCACTGGGTCTTCTCCCAAAACCTTCTCTGAACCTTCGGGGTCCATGTGACATGGTCATTTAGCCCATGGTGTGCAAAAAAGTGCCACTCAGAGGTAAAACAACCCAACACGTAAGCCACTTCAGCGGTTAGACATGAGCCTCTTATTTATTACGCCATAGGAAAAAATCGTGAGGAAGACGAGACCGCAGAATTCACAAAAAAATATATATATATTCTGTAGAAATCCATAAATTTTAAAGAAAATCTAGTACTCGAGCCATTGTTTTTTGAAAGAATACCTGCTTCATAATTTCCTAACTCGATGTTTCCTGTTTCCGACTCCCATAGCGGCTGCGTCTAAATTTTCTCTATTGACCACTGCTTTATGCTCAATGAGAAAAAAGCACTGATGAGCTTGCAAAGGCCGCCGTCCTTCGAATGGGACATTACATCATGACGCCGTGTTCAGGAGAACTTGTCCACGTATAAAAACACTCTGGATATACCTTGATAGGAGATTGCTCTCGCCTGACTTCTCTGAGCGCACGTGGTCTTTGTGAGTTGGCCATTTAGCCCATTGTGTGAAAAGTTAAAACAACGCAATCCAAATCGTAGCAGCCGTTATCGTATCCAGTTTCGAACCCATGTGGGTTCTTTGACTTGGTCAGTTAGAATGCCGGTGAAATAAAATTGCGGCTTAGGGATGAAACAACCCAACTATATTGTTTTACCACTGAGCGGCGCTTTTTTTTGCACACAATAGGCTAAATGACCAGGTCACAAGGACCCCAAGAGCTCAGAAAAGGTTGAGTGAATGGTACCTACAGTTACGAGACAGATGGGCGTCCTCATTAAAATCATCCACGTTACTACGGCTTAAAGTCCCGTCTGACGGACGGCGCCTTTCTACCGTAGTCATAACAGGGTTCAGCAGAGAAAAATCGCAACCAGGGAGCAATTGCGACTCGAACCTGAGAACTGTAGATTAAGAGCCTGGCGCGCTACCGACTGAACCAACATCGTCAAAAATCTATTACTTTTCTATTTCTTCCCTTTTCAGCCTCAGTCCGTCTACAAGATGGGCACAAGGGTTACTGACCCTCTAGAGATCCCAGACAGCCTAGACAGGCAGACAAGATCTTTTTTTTTCTCTTCCTTTCCCTTCCTTTCCCCCACCATCCCCGTTGTACCACCCACAAGCAGCAGTGTGTGTCACGCTTCCAGTCAATACCGAACCTTCTCGAGGTTCTACCCAGCGCTTTAGAAAGTCTGCAGAGAATCTATATGCTCAGACAAGATGAAGTGTTCAGCCTACGCAAAAAGTCGGGCTACAGGTCAGAGGTCAAGCATTGTGCTGCAGTCATCTGCGACAGACAGTCGACGTCTGTAAAGTGACAAGTTAGGGTAATCCCTGGTGACCCCCCATAGAGAATACAGGATATACAACTGGCTGTGCAAGAGATGGGAGTCACATAGGCGAATGATCACAACTTCTATTGAGAAGACGACGACGTTTTAGAAAATCACTTGTGGGAGGACTAATGTTGGGTGCATTTGTCGTTAACACAATCAGCAAACATAGATGCTGCATGCAACTGACTATACTTCATGCAAGGGTGTTAACATTGGAGGATATTTCGCTTGGGCATATCCAGTAATAAAAATAGGATTTATGTTTCAGAGGGATTTCAAGGTGTGAGATGAGATGGCGCAAATTCTCATGTTTCTTCGTTCAAACCTAGAATATGAAAGTTTAATATGGGATCCTTATTATCAAAATAATATTCAAAATATTGAAAAATTTGATGAGTCTCAGATATCGCATATCAATATTACCTATAATTTATTTTAATGACGAAGAAGCGAAGAATTCTCATATTATGGATATGAGAAGTTAAATGATAACCTCAATATCACGAAGAATACTCTTCATTTGTCTAACGTATGCAGATGATGTAAAATTTTATAGAAGGATTGACTCAACAACTGGCATTTACTACAGTCAGATTTGACTAAATTCCATAACTGGACTGTTCTGAATGGACTCCAACTGAATATTTCAAAATGCTCCATTTTGAGCCATTCTCGTATGATTATAATATCAACTCTTCTGTTATTCCACGAAATTATTTTGTCCGTGATTTAGGTTATCATGTTTGACTCGAACTTCAATTTTAATATGCATATTCAAGAAATCATGAAGAAAGCTAATAAAAATTTGAGTTTTATTGTTAGAGAAACAAAATACTTTACTTATACAAGGGCTATAACCGATTTATTTAATTCATCAGTTCGTTCAAACCTAGAATATGGAAGCTTAATATGGGATCCTTGCTATCAATATAATATTCAAAATATTGAAAATTTTCAAAATAAATTGCAAGAATTCTCTACTACAAGGACACCGGAATTTATCTTCGAGATATTCCTACTGAACAACTGAGAAATAAGTATAATATTTGATTATTAATTAATGGAAGAAAAGTTTGGTGCCTAATTTTTTTTTACGAACTGTTAAACATTATGATACATTGCACCGAACTACTGTTTTTAATGAGCTTTATTTTACTTTTTTTCCCCCACGAGAAATACTCCATTTTTTAGAATTCCATTCCATAAATCAAATACATTGATAAATTTTTCTGTGGTTAGGTTTTTCAATCCTTTTAACTTCTACAGTAATATCCTTGATTTGTTTACAATGTCTTTAAAAAATTTCAAATCACTTTGCATGATATTACTTTGTTCTTGATTTTATTTCTAATTATCTCTGTTTATGTAAGTGTGTTGTATATGTTGTTTCAAAATGTTGTATATGTCCTTTTTTCAATTTTTTGTATTGATTTGTTTACGTACCTTTACATGTACTAATTTTGAACTATTCTCTTTTTATGTGTCCATTGTTATTGGATAATTAAATAAATAAATAATTATGGGAATGAAACTAAAGATAAATTTAAGATCTAAATCAAGTCTATGCAAAATTTTCATTTCTGCACTGTTCCTTCGCTATCGAAAGAGTTATGAAAGCTGGGATATTTGACAGTTAAATTTGCTAGTTATGCGAAATAGTCCGCAAAACTTATCGAACAGAAGTAGCAATTTTATGCAAAGCATTCACTGAAAAAAAAAAAACTGTGTATTTCAGAAGTTCATCTAATAATTCGTACAAATTTCGAAGTTTTCAAAGAAGTGATGCCCAGTTTAGGTATTATCAACTTCCATAAATTCTTTCACTATTCAACGAAAATTACTGAAATTCAATTTTTTCAATTCTTCAAGATATTGAATTTCCAATTCGGCACTCCATTGGCATAAGAGGGATGAGTTGTTTTACCTCTGAGCGGCACTTTTTCCTCCATACAGTAGATTAAATGGGAAAGTTACAAGGACTCCGATACTTCAGAGACTGTTAGAAGAAAAGCACCAAAAGATGATAGCTTCCCATCAAGGCCATCCAGTGTGTTCTTTAAGAGTACAGAGTACGGCTGAACACACGGGACCACAGCTGAATGTCCCATCAACGGAGACGACTTTACACGACAAATGGTGTCCCTGTTCTCCACCAGGGGAGATAAGGGATATTTTTTTTTTCAGCATGAAGGACCGTTTGTGAATAAACTTCCTATAAATGGGCAAAATGTAATAAAAATCAATAGAGACATTTCTGCGGAAACCGTCATTTCATAAAACCATTCTGTGAAAGGCACCCTTAAATTGTGCGCATTGGGTTCGCATTGGCTGGATCACTAGTGCGGGTAGAAGTTTGCTCGAATGAAAGATTGTTTGGTTGACCTCTGAGCGGCACTTTTTTGCACACCATGGGCTAAATGGCCAGGTGACATGGACCCCGAAGGCTCAGAGAAGGTTGGGGAAAGAGACCCACTGGAACAGTTGTTGGGAGACAGAAGCCTCCCGTCAAGGCCATCCAGCGTGTTCTTCAACGTGCACAGGGTATGGCTCTCCCGCACACGGACCCACGGCTTAACGTCCCATCCGACGGACGGCGGCCTTTTCAAGCCCATTGGTGTCCCCTACTGACCGTGGACAGAGTGGGGAGTTTTTTGTGGAGATAAATCTCAACGCTGACCCAGCTGGAACTCGAACCTGGGAATTGCAGATTACGAGCCTGGCGGGCTACAACCTGAGCCACCCCCGCCCCTCGAATGAAAGATCTAAAGAAATTAGCATTAAGCGTCCCATAGAGAAGAGCATAAGCCAAATAATTTTTTCCGTCAAGCTCACAGATACCTAAAACTTACTTCTGTTCAAAAAACTTCATATGGAACATTTTCCGCAATCAAACATTTTCTCGATGAAAAATATAAACATAAAAAAATGATCACCCCTCAAACATTGGCACAAAGACCTGGTAAGTGTCTGTCAGTATAATACGTCAAAGACTTGTGATTAACGCGAAACATCAGTAGACAACAACATCTGAAAAGTAGAAGGACGTATATCGCCTCTGGTGCAGATGAGAATCTCGTTTTCAAAGAGAAAGAAGTTTTTCCTTTATCTATTGTTTCATTCCTTAAAAGTTTTAATTTGAGCTAGCAGATGATGGGGAAAATGCAAATAGTATTTCATTAGTAATTATACAACTGAAATGGGGCGGGGGTGGCTCAGTCGGTAGCGTGCCAGGCTCGTAATCTGTAGTTCCCAGGTTCGAGTCCCAGCTGGGTCAGCGTTGAGATTTATATCCGCAAAATTTCCCCGCCCTGCCCACGGTCAGTAGGGGACACCAATGGGCTTGGAAAGGCCGCCGTCCGTCGGATGGGACGTTAAGCCGTGGCTCCGTGTGGGGGAGAGCCATACCCTGTGCACGTTAAAGAGCACGCTGGATGGCCTTGACGGGAGGCTACCATCTGTCTCTCAACAGCTGTTCCATTGGGTCCCCTCCCCCAACCTTCTCTGAGCCTTCGGGGTCCTTGTGACCTGGCCATTTAGCCCATGGTGTGCAAAAAAGTGCCGCTCAGAGGTAAAACAACCTAACCCAATATACAACTTAACAGTATTCGTCTTTTAATTCTTAAACCTAAAATGTTACATTTCCCACACCGCTCTCAGAAAACTGAGTAGACTATTGCTGTCAGTGGAATATCTCTTAAAAACTAACATAGTAGTTTTAATATATATAACATATGTTACCGCTAAAGTGCAGAAATCCTTTATTCTACAGATTATCTAGGTATTGTGTAGATTAACTAGGGTGATCCGTTAACGTGCGGAAAATTGTTTCATTTCTCAAATTACCTAGGTAATCTGCAAATTACCTGGATAATCTGCACATTACCTACTAGGCACTCGTTAAAGTGAAAATAAGATCTTTGCTGGAACAACAGGAACGTTTCTGTACGCTTAAATTAACATAATGTTATTTATCTAGTGTCCGAGAGTAGAGTTGAAACCAGGGTCATCCCTCTGTCAACATGAATCAGTGGTCCGAATTATAAAAAACGCCCCCAAAATGAGCAGGCCAAGTGAGAACGAATCATTTTAGTGATTCGTTATTAAGAATGAATCACTTTACCGATTCGTTCTCACTTGGCCTCCGCTCATCCGGGGCGTTTTTTATAATGCGGACGAGTGAATCACGTGACACGAAGATTCATATTCAAGAGATTCACCACTATGAGAGAAACAAACTTTTGAACTTTAACGATACGGAAGCCGTTAATGTGCACATTACCTAGGTAAAATGCGGAAAACTCTTGATTCCGCACGTTAACGGAGCAAATCAGTTAATCTGCAGATTAGCTATGTAATGTGCACATTAACGGCTTTCGAGTTGGGTTGGGTTGTTTTACCTCTGAGTGGCACTTTTTTGCACACCAAGGGCTAAATGGCCAGGTCACATGGACCCCGAAGGCTGAGAGAAGGTTGGGGGAGGGGACCCACTGGAACAGCTGTTGGGAGACAGATGGTAGCCTCCGGAGACAGATGGTTAATACAGCGTGTTCTTTAACGTGCACAGGTATGGCTCTCCCACACACGGCTTAATGTCCCATCCGACGGACGGCGGCCTTTCCAAGCCCATCGGTGTCCCCTACTGACCGTGGGCAGGGCGGGGAATTTTTGCGGAGATAAATCTCAACGCTGACCCAGCTGGGACTCGAACCTGGGAACTACAGATTACGAGCCTGGCGCGTTACCGACTGAGCCACCCCCGAACGGCTTTCGAGCTTTAGCGGTAACATATATATCTTTACAGATCACTATAATGATAAAACTGCAGGGCTGTTATCGAGTTTTACAAATAATATATATAGAATAAAAGTTTGAAAAATTAAGGAATTTAAAAAATGCGAATTATAAATATTTCATTAGTACCAATCACATTAAAAAAGAGTTTTCTGATTATCATTTTTATTGTTTCCAATGCAAACTTCATGATGTTCACATTCGACCAACAAAATTTCATATTTCTATCATTAATACATCGTTGAAATATTTGTTTGAAATTTTGAAATTTTCAAACTTTTTCACCATTAGAGGGCGCAATTTAAAACTATCCCACCACCTCTGGGTCTAAGGGGTAAACTCATTGTTGGCAATGGAAACTTCGTGATCTTCACATTCCACCACCAAAATTCGCTGTTCCAGTGCGTCCCCTCCCCCAACCTGCTCTGAGCCTTCGGGGTCCATGTGAACTGGCCATTTCGCCCCTTGTGTGCAAAAAAAAGTGCCGCTCAGAGGTAAAACAACCCAACCCAACCAACCATTAAAATTTCGAATTTCTAGCATAAATACATCGTTTGTAATATTCGTTTAAAATTTTTGAAATTTCAAATTTTTCCACCGCTAGAGGGTGTAATTATAGCTTTAGAGAGATTCGGAAAGTGCATATCGTAATATTTCATCAATATCTATCCAACACAAAAAGAATTTTTAAGTTATCTCTGCAAACAAAAAAAGTTTGATGTCTACAGACGGACAGACAAACCGACGGACAGACAGACGGCAAAGCTAAACAATTATCTTATTTTCTTTGAAAACGAGATAAAAACAGCCATAGCTTATCCGGGACTCAAACCCAGGACCCGCTACTCCGCACTTAAACACGCTTACTTTTCATAAACTCTAACTACCTCGGAGAGGGGGTGGGGATGGCTCAGTCGGTAGGGCGCCAGGCTCGTAATCTGTAGTTCCCAGGTTCGAGTCCCAGCTGGGTCAGCGTTGAGATTTATCTCCGCAAAATTCCCCGCCCTGCCCACGGTCAGTAGGGGACACCGATGGGCTTGGAAAGGCCGCCGTCCGTTGGATGGGACGTTAAGCCGTGGCCCCGTGTGCGGGGAGCCATACCCTGTGCACGTTAAAGAACACGCTGGATGGCCTTGACGGGAGGCTACCATCTGTTTCCCAACAGCTGTTCCAGTGGGTCCCCTCCCCCAACCTTCTCTGAGCATTCGGGGTCCATGTGACCTGGCCATTTAGCCCATGGTGTGCAAAAAAGTGCCGCTCAGAGGTAAAACAACCCAACCCAACCTGAGTGTTTTTTCTCTCTCTCCCTGACTCCAAGGATATTAGCAAGGTCGCGACGCAAGGTCAAGGTTCCAAACTCCACAAAACAAACATTCAGGAAAAAGAGCCGATCCCGATGGCAGGCTGGAAATGGCAATCAGAGAAGTAATGGCTTTATAATAAGTACTAATCTCACGAAAAAGCCGGGCTTGGCAAAGCAATGGAAGTGCCATTCCGACGAAGATCCGAACTCTGATAGAATGGGCGATGCATAAAAACGGTAATGATAAGACAGTTTATCATCCCGTATATCATAAGGTGTAACGAATGTTGTCTGCGCAGTGGAAAATAATGCATTTATATTTTTCCTTCGTGGCTGTTTGAGTAAAATTCTTACCAGGAAGTGGTGTGGTGTAAGAGCTGAGGAGGGTGGCGATTATTCATGGTATAATGCAACTATTCACAGAAAGATAGCGAACAGTTAGTTCACGTTACTGGACTTCATATGCAGTAAAGTCTCCGTTAAGTTTCTTTTTTACCTCCTGGCATCTTAAAGTATACGTTGCACAGGCAAAGGCTCACTTCCAGCGTCATAGGAGTTCACCTTTGCCTGACATTAACGACGTCAGCGATGAAATTGTGGCACTCGCCAAATGGAGAATGACCACTTTTATCTCTTTTACTGCCTTACCTGCAGTAAAAAAAGTTCAGGACGAAGTTACCTTTTGAGGTTTTGAAAGTTTTTTTTTTCCATTTCACACTTTTTTTTTTGCGGTCTATTACATAACATTCCAGCCAGAATAACTTGATTTTCGGAGGTCCGAGTCTGGTTTTGCCACTGCTGATCTCTAATTGTCAGAGAAGAAAAAAATGGGTGGGATGTTTTACTTCTGAGAGAGACCATTCTTTCAGAAGTTAGTTACTACCTTACCATTGGTTAGAGAGACAGCACCCATGAATTCGGAAAGGATTCTGTTTGTCAGATGGGACTTTAAACCTGGCCCCATTTCCAGGAGAGCCATATATTTATTATACGCGTTAAAAAACGCGCTGGATGGTCTAGACGGGAAGCTTCCATTTGTCTCCAAACAGCATCACGGCGGGACCCTTATGACTTTCCCACTTAACCCATTGTGTGCAAAAAAGATCCGATCAAAAGTAAAATAACTTTCTTCTACACACAATGGTCTAAATAGGTAAACCAAAAGCCAGCATGTCCTTTAAAGCGCAAAGGGTATGACTCTACTTCATACGGATTGGGTTGTTTTACCTCTGAGCGGCACTTTTTTGCACACCATGGGCTAAATGGCCAGGTCACATGAACCCCGAAGGCTCAGAGAAGGTTGGGGGAGGGGACCCACTGGAACAGCTGTTGGGAGACAGATGGTAGCCTCCCGTCAAGGCCATCCAGCGTGTTCTTTAACGTGCACAGAGTATGGCTCTCCCGCACACGGGGCCACGGCTTAACGTCCCATCCGATAGACAGTGGTCTTTTGAAGCCCATCGGTGTTCCCTACTGACTGTACGCAGTGCGGGGAGTTTTGCGGAGATAAATCTCAAACTCTGACCCAGCTGGGACTCGAACCTGGGAACTAAAGATTACGAGCCTGGCGCGCTACCGACTGAGCCACCCCCGCCCCAGTTTGGACGTTAAAATAAGCTTTATATAAATATTTGAAAATTTCTTATTATTTTGTATTGATATATATGACAAGTGAAATGTAATAAACAAAATGGAACCTTTTTTTAACTCAGGTATTGGCCCACAACAGACATAATATTTTTCTGTGTTACTCGATGCCAAAAAAAATTGCATCCTTACTCTAAACAAATATGAATCCTTTTTTCCCCTGTTGTAATTCGATCTCTCAACTCATTCTGCTACAAAAAATGCTCATCAGGTATAAAACAACCAAACATGCTCTCACAAAAAAAGCCTTTTTTTATCTTCTCTATAAAGAATCAAGTTAACGAGTGTTCTATCAATTAAGAAGCTACTAATCACCTTTTTAATCTGACGAACTGACCAGAGAGTACACATTTCTTTAGAATACTTAATTTCACAAAGACCATTATTTTTAATGCTGCACTCCAACTGAATGTAAACTGAATAACACTTCTGCATTTATAGCACTGAAATAAATGACATTGCCATCAAAAAAGTCGTTAAATAACTTTCTAACACGTGAATGACATTCTAAAATGAAAATAAAAATTCCTGAATCAAGCGATTACTTGACAAGTAAAAACGTTTATACGCAATTACCTGTAAATGCAGAAAATAATGTCTGTAATATTAGAGAATTCTTCTCATCTTTTGTTTTAGAGAAGTCATTTCCTAGTTAGGTTCAAGGGTCAACGGCTCAACACCTGTTTCATCTTCGAGTAAACTTAGTACAGTGAATGAGATTTTTTCTCTCTCTAATATACTCAGACTCACGCAAGACATACCTTCGGGCTTTCGCAAATGCAACGAATGCTTTAGATCATTATCCTAATAAAAAACAGCATGTAGAAGCAGATAATTTGCACGCAATCTTTTCTTGCAATCTCACTAAATACAATGGCCGAAAGAACACTGCGAAAAAAATAATTCTCATCTAGCGCTGGGAGTTGAAAAAGCAAACATCCATCTGCTCTATAAATGTAACCAGTCAAAAGATAATTTAGTATCGAGTCTAAAATTATTTAAAAAGGAAAACAAGAAGAATAACGTATCGCCTGTGGCGAATATGAGATGCTCGTTTTAAAGGAGAAAGAAGTTTTTCAATTTTCCATCTTTAGCACCCATTAATATTGAACACTCGAGCCAATGATATTGAGGGCAGAGGTTCGCTCAAACGGTAGCGTCCAAACTCGTATTCTGTAGATTCCCAGGCTGCAAGAAAGACTGCCGACCGTCGGATAGGACGTTAAGCCGTGGACCTAGTGTGGGAGAGCAATATACTGTGTGCGTTAAAGAATAATCTGGATGGTCTTAACGGGAGGCTACCATATCTCTCGCAACAGCCGTTAGAGGAGATAAATCTCAACGAGAGCAGAGCGAGGCTGTTAGAGGGGATAAATCTCGACGTGAGCAGAGCGGGGCTGTTAGAGGAGACAAATCTCAACGAGAGCAGGGGGGGGGGGGGGCTCAGAGGAGACAAATCTCAATGAGAGCAGGGGGGGGGCTCAGAGGAGACAAATCTCAACGAGAGGTGAGCGGAGCCCTTAGAGGAGACAAAATCTCAATGAGAGCAGAGCGGGACTGTTACAGGAGACAAATCTTAAAGAGAGCAGAGCGGGGCCCTTAGAGGAGACAAATCTCAACGAGAGCAAGGGGGGCCCATAGAGGAGACAAACCTCAACGAGAGCAAGGGGGTCTCAGAGGAGACAAATCTCAATGAGAGCAAGGGGGGGGGGGAGTCAGAGGAGACAAATTCTGAACGAGAGGTGAGCGGAGCCCTTAGAGGAGACAAAATCTCAACGAGAGCAGAGCGGGGCTGTTAGAGGAGACAAATCTCAACGAGAGCAGGGGGGGCTCAGAGGAGACAAATCTCAATGAGAGCAGGGGGGCTCAGAGGAGACAAATCTCAATGAGAGCAGGGGGGGGGGGCTCAGAGGAGACAAATCTCAACGAGAGGTGAGCGGAGCCCTTAGAGGAGACAAAATCTCAATGAGAGCAGAGCGGGGCTGTTAGAGGAAACAAATCTTAAAGAGAGCAGAGCGGGGCCCTTAGAGGAGACAAATCTCAACGAGAGCAAGGGGGGCCCACAGAGGAGACAAACCTCAACGAGAGCAAGGGGGTCTCAGAGGAGACAAATCTCAATGAGAGCAGGGGGGGGGGGCTCAGAGGAGACAAATTCTCAACGAGAGGTGAGCGGAGCCCTTAGAGGAGACAAAATCTCAATGAGAGCAGAGCGGGACTGTTAGAGGAGACAAATCTTAAAGAGAGCAGAGCGGGGCCCTTAGAGGAGACAAATCTCAACGAGAGCAAGGGGGGCCCATAGAGGAGACAAACCTCAACGAGAGCAAGGGGGTCTCAGAGGAGACAAATCTCAATGAGAGCAGGGGGGTGCTCAGAGGAGACAAATTCTCAACGAGAGGTGAGCGGAGCCCTTAGAGGAGACAAAATCTCTTAATGAGAGCAGAGCGGGACTGTTAGAGGAGACAAATCTTAAAGAGATCAGAGCGGGGCCCTTAGAGGAGACAAATCTCAACGAGAGCAAGGGGGCCCATAGAGGAGACAAACCTCAACGAGAGCAAGGGGGTCTCAGAGGAGACAAATCTCAATGAGAGCAGGGGGGGGGGCTCAGAGGAGACAAATTCTCAACGAGAGGTGAGCGGAGCCCTTAGAGGAGACAAAATCTCAATGAGAGCAGAGCGGGACTGTTAGAGGAAACAAATCTTAAAGAGAGCAGAGCGGGGCCCTTAAGGAGACAAATCTCAACGAGAGCAAGGGGGGCCCACAGAGGAGACAAACCTCAACGAGAGCAAGGGGGGTCTCAGAGGAGACAAATCTCAATGAGAGCAGGGGGGGGGCTCAGAGGAGACAAATTCTCAACGAGAGGTGAGCGGAGCCCTTAGAGGAGACAAAATCTCAATGAGAGCAGAGCGGGACTGTTAGAGGAGACAAATCTTAAAGAGAGCAGAGCGGGGCCCTTAGAGGAGACAAATCTCAACGAGAGCAAGGGGGGCCCATAGAGGAGACAAACCTCAACGAGAGCAAGGGGGTCTCAGAGGAGACAAATCTCAATGAGAGCAGGGGGGTGCTCAGAGGAGACAAATTCTCAACGAGAGGTGAGCGGAGCCCTTAGAGGAGACAAAATCTCTTAATGAGAGCAGAGCGGGACTGTTAGAGGAGACAAATCTTAAAGAGATCAGAGCGGGGCCCTTAGAGGAGACAAATCTCAACGAGAGCAAGGGGGGCCCACAGAGGAGACAAACCTCAACGAGAGCAAGGGGGGTCTCAGAGGAGACAAATCTCAATGAGAGCAAGGGGGGGGGGGGGGCTCAGAGGAGACAAATTCTCAACGAGAGGTGAGCGGAGCCCTTAGAGGAGACAAAATCTCAATGAGAGCAGAGCGGGACTGTTAGAGGAAACAAATCTTAAAGAGAGCAGAGCGGGGCCCTTAGAGGAGACAAATCTCAACGAGAGCAAGGGGGGCCCACAGAGGAGACAAACCTCAACGAGAGCAAGGGGGGTCTCAGAGGAGACAAATCTCAATGAGAGCAAGGGGGGGGGGGGCTCAGAGGAGACAAATTCTCAACGAGAGGTGAGCGGAGCCCTTAGAGGAGACAAAATGTCAATGAGAGCAGAGCGGGGCTGTTAGAGGAAACAAATCTTAAAGAGAGCAGAGCGGGGCCCTTAGAGGAGACAAATCTCAACGAGAGCAAGGGGGGCCCATAGAGGAGACAAACCTCAACGAGAGCAAGGGGATCTCAGAGGAGACAAATCTCAATGAGAGCAGGGGGGGGGGGGGCTCAGAGGAGACAAATTCTCAACGAGAGGTGAGCGGAGCCCTTAGAGGAGACAAAATCTCAATGAGAGCAGAGCGGGGCTGTTAGAGGAGACAAATCTTAAAGAGAGCAGAGCGGGGCTGTTAGAGGCGACAAATCTCAACGAGACATAAAAACCCTCACAGAAAAAAAAGAACATTATATATTCAAGTGAAATTAAAAAAGAGAGATAACCAAAGTAGAAAAGTTGCTAATAGGTTATAAGTATTTCCTAGCTCGTAATTAACCTTCGCCCTTTCCTCATCATAAGTGTAGCATTGAATTTTAAAAAAGTTTCTTCTTCCACCTCAAGCAAAATATAAAACAAACATCGGCAATGATTAAATCACTTGCCGAATTAATGTTAAATTTCAAAGGAAGATGGGATTTCCAGGAATTTTTCTTCAGCGTCTAAAAAGAACCCGATTAATTTCCTTTATCGGAGCCTGGATATTTCTGTTGAGTATGATCTAGCAATACTCAACAGAAATATCTTAATGATTCCCAGGGGCATAGCGAGTTGGGTTGTTTTACCTCTAAGCGGCACTTTCTTTCACACAATGGACTAAATGTCCAGGTCACAAGGATCCTAAGGGATCAATGAAGTTGAAAAAAAAAAATCCACTGAACAGCTGTTAGTAGACAAATGGAAGTCTCCGGTCATCGCTATGCAGCGTGTTCTTTAACATGCACAAGGGCACCTCTCCTGCATACTCTTAGGGGCGGTGGTGGCTCAGTCGGTAGGGCGCCAGGTTCGTAATCTGTAGTTCCCAGGTTCGAGTCCTAGCTGGGTCAGCGTTGAGATTTATCTCCGCAAAATTCCCCGCCTTGCCCACGGTCAGTAGGGGACACCGATGGGCTTGGAAAGGCCGCCGTCCGTCGGATGGGACGTTAAGCCGTGGCCCCGTGTGCGGGAGAGACATACCCTGTGCACGTTAAAGAACACGCTGGACGGCCTTGACGGGAGGCTACCATCTGTCTCCCAACAGCTGTTCCAGTGGGTCCCCTCCCCCAACCTTCTCTGAGCCTTCGGGGTCCATGTGACCTGGCCATTTAGCCCATGGTGTGCAAAAAAGTGCCGCTCAGAGGTAAAACAACCCAACTCCTGCATACTCACGTCTTAATGCCCCATACGACGGACGGTGACCTTTCAAAGCCCATCGGGGCCCCTTTCTCACCGAGGTCAGGTTTGAGTGGTGGGGTTTAGAGGAAATAATTCTAAACGTTGGTACATGCGGGAGTCGAACCTGGGAACTGTAGATTATGAGCCTGGCGCGCTACCGACTGAGCCAAATCCCAGCCCCAGTAGTGCAGTGTGAGTGGTAGCTGGGGAGACTGAGTAGTCTTACAGTCTTTCTTGTTAGAATCACTGATCATTATGACAAACAATTCTTTGCATATGAAATGAGATTGGACAAGAATAAACCTTTCTGACCAGACTGCATTTTAAATCAACATTACTGTTTTGGATCTAAAGAAGCATAGAACTGAATTATTCTCCTGTACATAATTTCATTTTTATACGAAAAGAGATCACAGTTCATGTAATAATTGAAGAGATATTAATCTACTTTTATGTTCCTGGTAAAGCTCTTTGTAAAATTGCACTGAACAGAATTGAAACATTTGGATGATGGATTGTGTCGGATGAGGCAATGCAGTTTATTTCTGGTAGAAGGGAATAAAGGATTCGGGTTGGGTTCAGTTACCTCTGAGCGGCACTTTTTTGCACACCATGGGCTAAATGGCCAGGTCACGTGGACCCCGAAGGCTCAGAGAAGGTTGGGGGAGGGGACCCACTGGAATAGCTGTTGGGAGACAGATGGTAGCCTCCCGTCAAGGCCATCCAGTGTGTTCTTTAACGTGCACAGGGTATGTCTCTCCCGCACACGGAGCCACGGCTTAACGTCTCATCCGACGGACGGCGGCCTTTCCAAGCCCATCGATGTCCCCTACTGACCGTGGGCGGGAAATTTTGCGGAGATAAATCTCAACGCTGACCCAGCTGGGACTCGAACCTGGGAACTACAGATTACGAGCCTGGAGCGCTACCGGCTGAGCCACCCCCCGCCCTGGGTATAAAGGAAGTTTCACAGATACTAATATACGGAGTTTAAGAAACTCTAAGAGCGGTTGAAAGCTTATAACAATTCTTTGGTAAACATCTCGATAGAAAATTCAGAATAAAATCCTAGTCAGCACAACAAAGAATTTGTTTCAGATAAACAATTTTTTCAGTGGGAAAAATACAGTGATGCGCAGAGTTTGAACGATAAAGATAGAAAAGCGAACGATAGCGTGGATTCTGTCATGGTAAGAGTTGGCTGAAAATTTTTAGGGTATTCCGAAAAATGCTAGTAGTTTTGCTCCGTTTGTTTATAATAACAACAATTCATATCTTGCTTTAACGAGTGGCTTATACCACAATCTGAAGTTCCTTTGGTAATCTCTAAATTAGATATACTAGCCATTAAAGTCACATGGTAGTTACACTAGCCATTAAAGGTAGCTTAAATATTGCGCAAAAAGCTGGGAACTGATCTTGATTATCTTGCTGTTTGGATTGTGATATTAAATATTTTTTTGTGACAGAGATGTTTGTAAAGATTTTACTAGACGTATGATCATTCCAATTTTCAAGAAAGGCGATCGTAATGCATTTAAAAATTACGAAGGATAATTCTGCTTTTTATTTCTAGAAAAGTTTCACATTTTGGTCAATATATTATTAATCGATTTGGTTAATACTTAAAATGGTCAGTTCAAGAATTGCTCAATACTCAAAAGATCAGCTCAAGAATTGGTCAATACTCAAATGATCAGTTCGAGAATTGGTCAATACTCAAATGGTCAGTTCGAGAATTGGTCAATATTTAAATGGTCAGTTCAAGCATTGGTCAATATTCAAATGGTCAGTTCAAGCATTGATCAATTGTCAAATGATAATTTCAAGAATTGGTCAATACCCAAAGGTCAGTTGAAGAAATGGCCAATACTCAAATGGTCAGTTCAAAAACTGATCTAGTCTCAAATGGTCAGTTCAAAAATTGATCTAGTCTCAAATGATCAGTTCAAGAATTGGCCGATATTCAAATGGTCAGTTCAAACATTGGTCAATAGTTAAATTATTATTTCAAGCATTGGTCAATACTCAAAGGTCAGTTCAAACATTAGCCAATGCTCAAATGGTCAGTTCAAACATTAGCCAATACTCAAATGGTCAGTTCAAGCATTGGTCAATACTCAAATGGTCGGTTCAAGAATTGGTCAATATTCAAATGATCATTTCAAGAATTGGTGAGTAGAGAATTTGTAGAAAAAAATGCATTGAAAAATAACTTCTTGAGGAGCATGTGTGCAAAAGGGTAGAAATTAGTAGACCAAATTATTTCACTCAAATGTATTCTTCGGAAAGATTTGAAGTAAAAAAAAACGTTTTTAGTTCTGTTGATCAACATAATTTTTGCGTAATCACCAGGCAGTGACGTAATCTTAATAGAAATCGTACAAGACCTCATATTTTTATTATATTTTACTAAACAGAACATGGTAGTTCGCCGTAAAATTTTGTTTTATACATACCTGCACTTAAATACTTACTTATACATTTAAGATGTTTGCATAAGTTTCTTAAAATAATTTTCAAAGTTCCTTTTTATCTGTTTTTAAGAAGTGTCATAAGAGGTTGATTCTTAATGTATTTTCAACAGCACAATGATGAACCAATCGTTGTTGTTGGGTTGTTTTACCTCTGAGCGGCACTTTTTTGCACACCATGGGCTAAATGGCCAGGTCACATGGACCCCGAAGGCTCAGAGAATGTTGGGGGAGGGGACCCACTGGAACAGCTGTTGGGAGACAGATGGTAGCCTCCCGTCAAGGCCATCCAGTGTGTTCTTTAACGTGCACAGGGTATGGGTCCCCCGCACACGGGGCCACGGCTTAACGTCCCATCCGACGGACGGCGGCCTTTCCAAGCCCATCGGTGTCCCCTACTGACCGTGGGCAGGGCGGGGAATTTTGCGGAGATAAATCTCAACGCTGACCCAGCTGGGACTCGAACCTGGGAACTACAGATTACGAGCCTGGCGCGCTACCGACTGAGCCACCCCCCAAAAAGTTACTGGGAATGAACTCTGATGTATCCTGACTTATACGCTAATATCTCATGGAATATTCGAAACTATCGTTGACGTAATAATGTGTTTCTGATAGCATTGAGTTGGTAAGCTTGTAGTTATTGATTCACCTTTACAATTGAATGCAAATAAATCTGAATTTCAAGTACTTTATTATGATATGAAAAGGGTAAGAATGGAACACTCAGATTCTGTTGAAAATATCGAACCTTTATTATAGTGATGCTTGGCTACTGATCTACGGGACCTGGGTTCGAGCCCCGGGTAAGGCATGGATGTTCGTGTTGTTTTCTGCTGAGGTCCTGCCATCCTCTCAGATCTTCTACTGTGGCATATAAACTGACAGGCTCCTGTCAGACCTCTGTGGCAAGCAGCTGCTTGAGGGGGTATTTATTTATTTTATTTTTTTAAGGTTGAAAATCTAATCTTTGTCATTTTGTGCTTTAAATGAGACTGATAATGGATTATTCGTACAGACAATCATAAAATGGTTGAATCAGATAAAGTCGATGATGCTTCATAACATTTCAGTGACTGTGCTTTGCGGGAAATTATCCAGTTTTACGTTGGAAAATGGTTATATGAAATGTTAATGTAGAGAAAAAGAGAACCAGATATTTTTAAAAATTTATCGAAAAATGAAGAAGCGAGAAAAAAAAATAGAAAATTTTTAGGGTATTCCGAAAAATGCTAGTAGTTTTGCTCCGTTTGTTTATAATAACAACAATTCATATCTTGCTTTAACGAGTGGCTTATACCACAATCTGAAGTTCCTTTGGTAATCTCTAAATTAGATATACTAGCCATTAAAGTCACATGGTAGTTACACTAGCCATTAAAGGTAGCTTAAATATTGCGCAAAAAGCTGGGAACTGATCTTGATTATCTTGCTGTTTGGATTGTGATATTAAATATTTTTTTGTGACAGAGATGTTTGTAAAGATTTTACTAGACGTATGATCATTCCAATTTTCAAGAAAGGCGATCGTAATGCATTTAAAAATTACGAAGGATAATTCTGCTTTTTATTTCTAGAAAAGTTTCACATTTTGGTCAATATATTATTAATCGATTTGGTTAATACTTAAAATGGTCAGTTCAAGAATTGCTCAATACTCAAAGGGTCAGCTCAAGAATTGGTCAATACTCAAATGATCAGTTCGAGAATTGGTCAATACTCAAATGGTCAGTTCGAGAATTGGTCAATATTCAAATGGTCAGTTCAAGCATTGGTCAATATTCAAATGGTCAGTTCAAGCATTGATCAATTGTCAAATGATGAATTTCAAGAACTGGTCAATACCCAAAGGTCAGTGAAAAATGAAGAAGCGAGAAAAAAAATAAATTGGTTCATACATTGTTCTTAGCATGGATATTGCTGCTGGGACTTATAAGGATTTGTGTAGAACGCAGTAAACTTAGCGAATGCATCGTAAGACAGACCTGGGTTGTTTTACCTCTGAGAGGTGCTTTTTTTTTTTGCACACAATAGGCTAAATAGGCAGGTCACAGGACCCCATGGACACCCAGCCTATTCTTTTATGTGCACAGGGTATGACTCTCCCCACACGGGAGGGCGGGGAGGGGGGGGGGGCTCAGTCGGTAGCACGCCAGGCTCGTAATCTGTAGTTCCCAGGTTCGAGTCCCAGCTGGGTCAGCTGTGAGATTTATCTCCGCAAAATTCCCCATCCTACCCACAGTCAGTAGGGGACACCGATGGGCTTGGAAAGGCCGCCGACCGTCGGATGGGACGTTAAGCCGTGGCTCCGTGTGCGGGAGAGCCATACCCTCTGCACATTAAAGAACACGCTGGATGGCCTTGACGGGGAAGCTACCCATCTGTCTCCCAACAGCTGTCCAGTGGGTCCCTCCTCCAACCTTGTCTGAGCCTACACGGGACTAGGGCTTAATGTCCCAACCGAAGGACGGCAGCTTTCCAAGCCCATTGCTATCCCCTGCTTACCGAGGGCAGGAAGTTTTGAGGAGACAAATCTCAACACTGGCCCAGGCTCGAACCTGCAGATTAAGAGCTTGGAGCTCTACCGACTGAGCCACACCCGCCTCATATTCAATCAAAAGCAGCCATCGTGTTCTTTCCTTCACATGGATGTTCACATTTATATCAGATGAAAAGGAATGGGTTTGGTGGTTTTACCTCTGAGCGGTACTTTTTTGCACACCTTGGGCTAAATGGCCAGGTCACATGGACCCCGAAGGCTCAGAGAAAGTTGGGGGAGGGGACCCACTGGAACAGCTGTTGGGAGACAGATGGTAGCCTACCGTCTAGGCCATCCAGCGTGTTCTTTAACGTGCACAGGGTATGGCTCTCCCGCACACGAGGCCACGGCTTAACGTCCCATCCTACGGACGGCGGCCTTTCCAAGTCCGTCGGTGTCCCCTACTGACCGTGGGCAGGGCGGGGAATTTTTGCGGAGATAAATCTCAACGCTGACCCAGCTGGGACTCGAACCTGGGAACTACAGATTACGAGCCTGGCGCGCTACCGACTGAGCCACCCCAGCCCCAATTGAAAAGGAAGATAAAGCACTCAAAGTACAGGCTGAGGAAAAATAGACAAAATCTTCATGTCGCTAAGACTTGGAATAAAGCCTTCAATCCTCTACGGATGATAATTTTGCTTTTATGTAAGCCGGATTTCCATTTCTTTATGAGTGGATCTCTTTACTTGTGAGAGTTCCCATAACCTTGATAGCATTTCTCACTTCCCAGAGGCTTCCTTTTCGAAAACATTTTAATTTTATTTCTATTCGGAGTAACACAAAACCGCAGAGCTAGGGCAACACGCAGCCTTGTGAACATTGCTAGTCGGTGATGCAACGAGCTAGGAGATGGTGGCTTGCATGTTCGTGTCTTGTCATTCTTTTGGAATTCGGCGCGTCACTTTCTCCAGAGAACATGTAGGAAGTTACCAACGATCTCTGTAAACAGGAGTAATGACTCTTCATCATCACGTCCAGCACCCACGTGAGTCACGTGACTTGAGACGACCTTGAAAGGACGTTGCCTCTTTCAGTGAAGCGCGACGACACTGCCGTTGTACCTCCAACACCGTGACTAATAGTGCCAGAGGTTAGGCCTAATTTTGTGCCTAATGTTGAAGTTAATAGGAGTCCTCGGCTGACCTACAACTTCACAGTATCGTTTCGGAGATAATTTCATTTGGAATGTTGACTGTTACCTGGAAGTTTGAGGTTCTGGTCATCGCTAGCATTACTAGTTCTCCTATTTTGTTTCAAACAAGGTCATTAGATTTAACGTGGATTTGGAGTTTGGGTGCCCTCTAGAAGGCCTAGTTCATGGTCATCCTCTCACAAAGCAGTCTGAAGGACAGAAAGAGGAAGGGCTGATAAGGATCGCATAGTTAACATTACACGAGGAATGTAAGGGCAGAAAGAGAAAGGGTGACGCGATGTTGTTGGCTTTTTCCTTTCTGTTCTTTTGTTTCGAACCATGTCCAGTTTCCTTTGAAATCCGGATTTGTTTCCATGTTCATCGAGTTTGTATTTCCGTCTTAGATTGTGAGATTTCTGCGGCATTTCTGGATCATCGTTGTTACGCTGAATTTAAAACGTAGATAATCTTTAAAATGCTGCTTCCTCAAAACAGGTAAGGACCGTGAAGAGATTAAATCTTGTTTGTGTGTATTCATAGGTACTGATAGAGATTTTTGGCTATTGGGAGGGGGAGGGGGTAGAACGTGGAACTTGTCTCTGAGTTTCATACTAGGGGACGTCGCCCACTATCATTTGTATCCCAGCAGCTGTCCTCTAGGTTTCCTTCCCCCAACTTTCTTTGAGCCTCGGGGTCCTTGTGACCTGGCCATTTAGCACATTGTGTGGAAAAAGTACCACTCATAGGTAAAAAGCCCAACTCTTCGCCAAGCTCCCATTTATTTGAGAATCCTTGTGTACTTCTACATAAAATACAAAATGCTAAACCTTATTTATCAGTTCATGGGAAGTAGTCTGAGAGATAAACGAAATAAATATTCCCTTGTTGTTGCCACAGAGGTCTGAGAGGAGCCTGTCAGTTTATACGACATAGTAGAAGGTGTGTGATGATGGCGGGACCTCAGAAGAAAAACAACACGAACATCCATCCATGCCTTACCTGGGGCTCGAACCCAGGTCCCTTAGATTTTTTGCTATGAGCCATATTCAATGTATTGATAATCTACTTTATTGAGCTCAAGTTCTTTTGCAATGAGCCAGATTCAGTGTATTGATAATATGTGTTATGAGCCTTAAGTTCTTTTGCAACGAGCCGCGGTTGGCCAGGACTGTTGCAAAGAGTGTCACACACTTGAAGTTGACAATTATACAGAGAAATAATCCTATAGCTAGCTATACAGAGAAAGCTCACACCTGACTTTGGCAGCTATTCAAAAAGGATCCCACCTAATCTTGACAACTGTCCAGAGAAGCTCCAACTTGAGATTAATAACAGTACAGAGAGGCTCTCACTTGACTTTTGTAATGATACAGAATCTCCCATTTACTCCCAAAAGTTATACAGAGAAGCTCAGACACAATCCAGTGAGCTATGCAGAGAGACACTCCCACTTGATTCTGATTGTTATGCAGAGATACTCCTATTTGAGTTTGACAGCTATGTAGAGGGTCTCTGAGTCTGAAAGCTATGTAGAGACACTCCCATTTCTGTTTGATAAGGAGTCTTTCTACACAACTGAGTCTCACAGCTATGCAGAGAGATTTCCAGTTCATTTCCCTGTACATGTTAAAGAACCAACTGGATGGTCTTGACGGGAGACTATCATCCATCTTCTAATAGCTGTCCCGAAAATCTCTTTCCTCACCCTTCTCTGAGCTCATAGGGTTCTTGTGACCTGACCATCAATGACCCCAATGTGTGAAAATAAGCGATGCACAGATGTAAAAGAACCCAAACCAAAGCGTTGAATATCTACAAATGGACAGATGAAATACAAACAGCTGGAAAAGAAAGCAAAGGCAATAGTACGTTTTGCAAACGAGCTAAAAATGAGTTTGCTTGTACAGTCGGTCAAAAAAGTATCCAAACACTACGGTTGATTACAGAATTCAAAAAAAAAATATCTGGCAACTTTTTTTTTTAGAAAATAGTGATCTGGCAACCTTCGTGTCACGTGACACGAAGGTTGCCAGATCACTATTTCCTAAAAAAAGTTGCCAGATATTTTTTCTTTAATTCTGTAATCAACCGTAGTGTTCGGATACTTTTTTGACCGACTGTACAACTTCAGAATGCTTTGGGTTTTATACTTTCAATTCATGAGTAATTTCCGGCCGTTTTTATTATCATTAATTTTCGTCTGAAGACTACTTCTGACTGATAATTATCAACATCTTCTCCATGTCTGTTAACAACACCATCACTCTGGAGATGAAGATGATTTTCTGTAATGATGAGGAAATGCACAGCGCTGTACGGCCGCCTGAGGTAAAATAACCTTGAAGATCACGGGAAGAATTAAGAAAAGAAAAAAAATTATCTTGTAAGGTGAAATTATTTCTGCAAAGTAACTTTCGTCATGAGTGTGCAATATTTCAGACTTCTACTTCCCATGAACTGATAAATAAGGTTTAGCATTTTGTATTTTATGTAGAAGTACACAAGGATTCTCAAATAAATGGGAGCTTGGCGAAGAGTTGGGTTGTTTTACCTCTGAGCGGTACTTTTTCCACACAATGTGCTAAATGGCCAGGTCACAAGGACCCCGAGGCCCAAAGAAAGTTGGGGGAAGGAAACCTAGTGGACAGCTGCTGGGATACAAATGATAGCCTGTGGTCAGCGTGTTCTTTAGTGTGCACAGGGTATGGCGCTACAGTAGACGGACCATGGCTTAACCTCCCATTTGACGAACGGATTGTATTTAAGCTCTTCGGTGTCCCCTACTGACCGAGGGAAAGGCGGGAGTTTTGCGGAGGTAAATCTCTGTCCCAACTGGGACTGGAATCTGGGAACTGCAGATTACGAGTCTGGTGCGCTACCGAATGATACTTCCCCACCTTGGAGAAGGGAGTAAGAATTTTAATGATCGAAACGAAATCGAAACTGGAAGTTATTCTTCTAATCTCTTTCGAATAGGGGTTCTCGTTTTCAAAGAGAATGGGTTGGGTTACCTCTGAGCGGCACATTTTTGCACACATGGGCTAAATGGCCAGGTCACATGGACCCCGAAGGCTCAGAGAAGATTGGGGGAGGGGACCCACTGGAACAGCTGTTGGGAGACAGATGGTAGCCTCCCGTCAAGGCCATCCAGCGTGTTCTTTAACGTGCACAGGGTATGGCTCTCCCGCACGCGGGACCACGGCTTAACGTCCCATCCGACGGACGGCGGCCTTTCCAAGCCCATCGGTGTTCCAACACCGATGGGCTTGGAAATGGACCTTTTTGACCCTACTGACCGTGGGCAAGGCGGGGAATTTTGCGGAGATAAATCTCAACGCTAACCCAGCTGGGACTCGAACCTGGGAAGTACAGATTACGAGCCTGGCGCGCTACCGACTGAGCCACCCCCGCCCCTCAAAGAGAATGATTTTACGCCTTTAGCACCCTCTATCAGTGGAAAGTTGAATTAATGGATGATTGGGAAAATGAAAATAGTCATGTATTATTAGCATCTGTAAAATGTAAAAATATTTTTTATATTTAAAACTGAAAAGTTTCATTTTGCTGCCTACCGTTGAGATAAGGGAACAAATTATTGCTACCAATGAAAACTTTTTGACCATCAAACACATTTCTAGCATAAATTGATCGTTTGCAATATTCGTTTAAAGTCTTGCCATTTACAAACTTTTTGTATCGTTAGAGGGTGCATTATGAAAACTTAAAGAGATTCAGAAAATGAGATTCGTAATATTTCACCTCTACCTATCCAACAGGAAAACTAATATTTAATTTATTCTAACAAGGAAGCATTTCAATGTCTACTGATGGACAGACAGAGACAGGCGACAGAGTGAAAACATTAGTTTGGGCTTTTTTTTGGGGGGGTGGGGGGGAAACGAGCTAAAACATGCGTTAATGCCTGGCGTGTTATCAGCTGAGCCAACCCCCCGCCACGAATAGCGAGGGAAACATACAACGCACTGTTTGGCGAAAACAATTTCTGAAAATATACCGGAGCGGCGTTCTGATCCGTTCTGTTTCAATCTAGTAATTCCTCCGAACATGGGGCGGGGGTGGCTCAGTCGGTAGCGCGCCAGGCTCGTAATCTGTAGTTCCCAGGTTCGAGTCCCAGCTGAGTCAGCGTTGAGATTTATCTCCGCAAAAATTCCCCGCCCTGCCCACGGTCAGTAGGGGACACCGATGGGCTTGGGGTGTGCAAAAAAGTGCCACTCAGAGGTCCATCCCATCCCAACCGTCCATCGGATGGGACATTAAGCCATGGCCCATGTGTGGGAGAGCCAACTCTGTGCACGTTAAAGAAGAGCTGGATGGCCTTGAAGGGAGGCTATCATCTGTGTCCTAATAGCTGTCCAATGGGTTCCCTCCTTCCAACCTTCTCTGAGACCTCGGGTCCTTATGACCTGGGTGGGTTGGGTTGTTTTACCTCTGAGCGCACTTTTTTTGCACACCATGGGCTAAATGGCCAGGTCACATGGACCCCGAAGGCTCAGAGAAGGTTGGGGGAGGGGATCCACTGGAACAGCTGTTGGGAGACAGATGGTAGCCTCCCGTCAAGGCCATCCAGCGTGTTCTTTAACGTGCCCAGGGTATGGCTCTCCCGCACACGGGGCCACGGCTTAACGTCCCATCCGACAGACGGCGGCCTTTCCAAGCCCATCGGTGCCCCCTACTGACCGTGGGCAGGGAATTTTGCGGAGATAAATCTCAACGCTGACCCAGCTGGGATTCGAACCTGGAAACAACAGATTACGAGCCTGGCGCGCTACCGACTGAGTCACCCCCGCCCCCCCCCCCCCTTATGACCTGACCATTTAGCCTATTGTCTGCAAAACAAAGTGTCGTCCAGAGGTAAAACAGCCCTCTCAACACGATAAAAACAACATCAAATAGATCTGGGTCTGATAAGGATGTTGTTACTGCGTATTCCTTGGAAATTAATGTTCTTAATGATTCAATAGCAGGCAGTAAGATCCTAATCATTGAGATTTTCTGTCGGTAAGCACTTCACAAAAGTGGAATAAAACAGTATAAACACTCGTGTCTCTGAAAAAACTTCCTTCCTAGAGCGATAGATCATATAAAGAAATTTCTTTGTTGTTTACCACACCGAGAAGTAAAACCTTTCCAGAATGAAAAGCGACAGAGCCTTCAGCGACTGGGAAGAAACTGCCACAAAAGATGCAAACAACAACTCATTCACAGAAATAAAAGAAAAGCGAAAGTTAAGAGAAACGTAACAAAATTTCAGAAAAAAATGGATTATCCAGAAAATTCTGAGAGCAATATTTCATTAGTATTTGTCCAACTCAAAGCTTTATATATCTCGAAACAACCGCAAAAAATTGCGTTTTACAACTTTCCCTGAGGTAAGGAGGGGGGGGGGGGGTCTGATGTTAATATAAATTTCTTGACCTACCACCAAAAATTCACATCTTCACTATCATTTCACAGCAAAAAAAATCGCATTTCAAACATGTAACTCCTTAACGTCCTATCCGATGATATAACCTATCCGATGATTTAATGTCCTACCCTCAGTTAGTATGGGACACAGATTGGCTTGGAAAAGCCGCCATCCGTCGGATGGGACATTAAGCCGAGGCGCCGTGTGCGGGAGAGCCATACCCTGTGCGCGTTAAAGAGCATGCTGGATGGCCTTGAAGGGAGGCTACCATCTGTTTCATAGCAGCTGCCCAGTGAGTCTCCTCCCTCAACATTCCCTGAACCCTCGGAGTCCTTGCGACCTGGCCATTTAGCCCATTGTGTACAAAAAAGTGCCGCTCAGAGGTAAAATAATCCAAACCAACTATGTATAATCCATTCAGTGGGACAATTTCTGTTGTGAGGAGTATATTTACAAAATCCTGCTAATATTGATAACAAAATCAACTAATAGTGGCTATATCACTTTCATGATTTGTTGGTAATGATAATTTGAATTTACCCCTACTTATTGGTATCTAAGCTGCAACAATATATTAGTCTTTTAATTTAATGAATATGGACAGAGAAGAAAAAACATTAACGAAATTTAACTTTGTTTAAAGATTAATGCTAATTCTCAAAAAACGAAAACGCTTTAAATTGCAGTCAAACGTTTTCTAGTGTTCTAGAAACCAACTTTGTATTTTTTTAAAAAAATACTTCCTCATTTTTTTCTTCGGTGTAATAGCCGTCGAAGTCAGCCCTTTCTTTTGTTCTTCCTTTTCAATATTTCTTTCCCCCCCCCCAAGTTTCTTTTGAAAACGAATGATTTAAAGCTCATGAACCCAGAACACGCGTGCACACGTGGCCTACATCCATGTATTTAAGGTAATGCGGGGTGGAGGCGTAGACTTAGACTATTACAGCCTGCCAGATGTATCGACCCTCCCCCCCTCCCAACTTTTCCCAGTAGCCACCATCTGCATTCAGGGAGGTGCAGCGTGCACGACAGTTATTGTTTTAGGCACGTGCTTAAATAGTTTTCAGATGGGCGTAACCAGACAGGGCCTGCTGTTCTCCCGAAGCATTGTGAAAACAGAGGTGAAAGGTTTACAAAAAAAAAAAAACGAGTTGCTTCCCATTTTTCTCTATGTAAAGTCTCTGTTTTTCTTTAAAGATTGGATATAGGTTGGAAAAAGGACTACCAAGTGAAAGCATTATGAATACTTTATCTGAAATAGCGAGCGTGAAGTTGAAATGTCTCAGCTTAAAGTTAAGGCTGTTGTTCTACAACTTGGCCTCTGTTGTTTCTGTAGATAAAATGAAAATCAAGTCACAAAGACCCCAACTCTGATAAGTATTACGAAGAGGGATACTATCGACAGCTGTAAAGTTAGAAATTAATGCCATGGCCATCCAACGTATTTCTAAAGTGCATACAATGTGTCTGGTTATATCTTTCCTTCTTCGATTGGTTGAGTTTTTCTTGGCTCTATCTTTCCTCCTTCGACTGGTTGCAATTTCTATGGCTCTATCTTTCTTCGTCCTTCGATTGGTTGCAGTTTCCGTGGCTCTATCTTTCCACCTCCGATTGGTTCCGATTTCCATAGGGGCGGGGGTGGCTCAGTCGGTAGCACGCCAGGCTCGTAATCTGTAGTTCCCAGGTTCGAGTCCCAGCTGGGTCAGCGTTGAGATTTATCTCCGCAAAATTCCCCGCCCTGCCCACGGTCACTAGGGGACACCGATGGGCTTGGAAAGGCCGCCGTCCGTCGGATGGGACGTTAAGCCGTGGCCCCGTGTGCGGGAGAGCCATACCCTGTGCACGTTAAAGAACACGCTGGATGGCCTTGACGGGAGGCTACCATCTGTCTCCCAACAGCTGTTCCAGTGGGTCTCCTCCCCCAACCTTCTCTGAGCCTTCGGGGTCCATGTGACCTGGCCATTTAGCCCATGGTGTGCAAAAAAGTGCCGCTCAGAGGTAAAACAACCCAACCCAACCCGATTCCCATGTCTCTATCCTTCCTCTTTCGACTGGTTGCCATTTTTCCATTTCCATGCTGCGCAATGTATTTTCAGGAGAAAGCATAATACATTGTTTAATTCGAGAGAAAATCACGACCACAAATTTATGGAAGTGTGATCAAAATACATATCTGTAGACTAATACTGCTAGTCAATTTTTAATCAGCAAGTTTCTTTTTAATTTCTGACATTTTTGCTGGTCAGAAGCGAAAATAAAAATACACATAACTACATTTCAATAGTAAAATTTCATTAGTAAACCCAAAAAGAATTTTAAAATTCCCTCTTAAAACAAAAGAGGTAACAACCCCCACCCCCCAATAAAGTGGCAAATAAGTGTTGATGACGTAAATTTTTTTGGCCATGACAATCTATGATCAAATTAAAATTTACCAATAAAAACGCCCAACTTACCAACCGATATCCGGTTTCAGGGTTTGGTTTGTTTTACCTCTGAGCAGCACTTTTTTGCACACCATGGACTAAATGGCTAGGTCACATGAACCCCGAAGGCTCAGAGAAGGTTTGGGGGAGGGGACCCACTGGAACAGCTGTTGGGAGACAGATGGTAGTCTCCCGTCAAGGCCATCCAGCGTGTTCTTTAACGTGCACAGGGTATGGCTCTCCCGCACACGAGGCCACGGCTTAACGTCCCATCCGACGGACGGCGGCACTTTCCAAGCCCATCGGGGTCCCTTACTGACCGTGGGCAGGGCGGGGAATTTTGCGGAGATAAATCTCAACGCTGACCCAGCTGGGACTCGAACCTGGGAACTACAGATTACGAGCCTGGCGCGCTACTGACTGAGCCACCCCCGCCCCCCTTTCACCTTTAGAGGTCACTTCTGAGAGAGTCGGAAAATTCGAATCGTAAAATTTTATCAATAACTATCCCATCCAGAAATAATTTTCAAATTACCTCTGTAAACGAAGGAATTGAATGTCTACAGACAGACGACAAAGTAAAAAAATTAGTACATTTCATTTTTAAAAGAGTTGAAAATTATGAACAAGATAGAGATTGGCATCACGTTTTTTAGTCCCTTGGATCAGTCAGTTGCTTGTTCCACTTCATAATTCTAATTTTTCTCTCCTAACACGATAAATTTAATCGAAATGTGCAGTCGAGAATTGAGCTATGAAATGATGCAGTTAAATATGAGTATAGTGATGTAATTGGACTAGAGAATACTCTTGTTTTCCTCGGAAGGAAATCAACACTTGGGAAGAAAAAAACCCAACTCCGATTTCTTTCATGAATGAACTATAAAATGACACGTGACAGAAGAAAAAAAAGGATGTAGTCTTGTTTTGCTCTTTCTTATCATTTCATCAACGGATGTTGCGAGAGACGACTCTTCAACAGCAAAACCCGTGAGAGTTAATCAAGAATTATACAGCTAACAATGCTTCCCTGAATATCCGTATCGGGTAAAATTACAGCCTTTATCTTGTGTTGAAAATGCAAACCAATCAACGATACGAGAGTTTCATCTACGCTTATATTTAATCCACGTTCTCATCAGATGTGACCATTCAAGCTGAAGTATAGCCGTCTTTTTTTTCTTAAATGACTCTGGGGCATCAACGTTCCTTTGAACCTCTATCTCTTGAGATATACGAAACCGAAAGTTGGGCAGTTCAACTCGCCGAACAACTTACCAACCGATATCCGGTTTCAGGGACTCGCATCTAGTTTGAATTGTCATAATTCCCAGTATGGGAAGAGGTAGACTGCCATTGGCTGACTCTGCTGGGTGTGTTCGAATCACCCCGAGGGCCGGTTGGTGTTGATTTCCGAGAAAAACTAGCCGCCGACCTTTTGGGGAGATAATTGAAGTTTGCAGAACATTGGGTACGTTGTCGTCTTCGAGGTATTGGGAAAAAAAAATAATGGAGCGATCATAGAAAAATGGTAATCCTAGATTCTTGATATATCTTTTTGATAGCATCTCAGGTGCACTTTTCGATGGCATCTAGAGAGAAGGAAATGGAGGAGATATGTTGAGAGGGGATGGAACCCAGACCATATGTCTGTTGTCGCCTGGGAAGGGTTTCAAAGTGAATGAGTTAATCTTAAAAAAATGATATAAAAATTGTTCTTTCAGAAAAATTGATTGCTACGGGGTGTTGACAAGAGCCTTTCAAGTAAACGCCATAGAGACGATTTGTGACGAAGATAAGACCTCAGCATAAAGACAACGTATACTAGAAAGAAAGTCTCCCTGCCTTAATTAGAGATTATATCAGGAAAGTGAGAACTCAGCATAAAGACATACCAGAAACGAAGGCCTCTATGCCTTTACTAGGGATTATATCAGAAAAGTGAGACCTCAGCAGAAAAACATATCAGAAACGAAGGCCTCTATGCCTTAATTAGGGATTATATCAAGAAAGTGAGAACTCAGCATAAAGACACACCAGAAAGAAAGGCCTCTATGCCTTAATTAGGGATTATATCAAGAAAGTGAGAACTCAGCATAAAGACATACCAGAAAGGAAGGCCTCTATGCCTTAATTAGGGATTATATCAAGAAAGTGAGAACTCAGCATAAAGACATACCAGGAAGGAAGGCATCTATGCCTTAATTAGGAATTATATCAAGAAAGTGAGAACTCAGCATAAAGACATACCAGAAAGGAAGGCCTCTATGCCTTAATTAGGTATTATATCAGGAAAGTGAGAACTCAGCATAAAGACATACCAGAAAGGAAGGCCTCTATGCCTTAATTAGGGATTATATCAAGAAAGTGAGAACTCAGCATAAAGACACACCAGAAAGGAAGGCCTCTATGCCTTAATTAGGGATTATATCAAGAAAGTGAGAACTCAGCATAAAGACAACGTATACTAGAAACGAAGGCCTCTATGCCTTAATTAGGGATTATATCACGAAAGTGAGAACTCAGCGTAAAGACATACCAGAAACTAAGGCCTCTATGCCTTAATTAGGGATTATATCAAGAAAGTGAGAACTCAGCATAAAGACATACCAGAAAGGAAGGCCTCTATGCCTTAATTAGGGATTATATCAGGAAAGTGAGAACTCAGCATAAAGACATACCAGAAACGAAGGCCTCTATGCCTTAATTAGGGATTATATCAAGAAAGTGAGAACTCAGCATAAAGACACACCAGAAAGGAAGGCCTCTATGCCTTAATTAGGGATTATATCAAGAAAGTGAAAAACTCAGCATAAAGACGTACCAGAAAGGAAGGCCTCTATGCCTTAATTAGGGATTATATCAGGAAAGTGAGAACTCAGCATAAAGACACACCAGAAAGGAAGGCCTCTATGCCTTAATTAGGGATTATATCAAGAAAGTGAGAACTTAGCATAAAGACAACGTATACTAGAAAGGAAGGCCTCTATGCCTTAATTCGGGATTATATCAAGAAAGTGAGAACTCAGCATAAAGACATACCAGAAAGGAAGGCCTCTATACTTAAATTAGGGATTATATCAGAAAAGTGAGACCTCAGCAGAAAGGCAACAATTAGAAAGGAAGCTTCACAAATATAAAAGTGCATAGAAGCACTCATAGTTTAATCTGGTATTAGAACTTGGATCCATTTGCGCTGAAACCAAGCACACCACTTGGGATGCTGCACACTAAAAGTAAAAGATTATCCCTAAAGATACAATAATTTAAATTTAAGAATCAAATATTCAAATTGAGCTTATTTTAATTAATTATTGCAATTAATTCTTTTGGCTTAATATGTGAACAGCACATAACAATCAATAGGAATGATATATGGGCGGGGATCAAGGCTCATTGAACCTTGACTCGTATTCCGTAAATGAACCTGACCTGATGTCTTTTCTCTTCCGCATAGATCACATTACTATTATTTAAGAATATTCAAAACATCATCCTGCTTGGATATATAAAGAATTATAAAATAATCTTGGATTATAAAAGTAAAGTACATTAGTTTCCATAAATTAAGGAACAACTCTAAACATAGAGTTGTTCCGTAATTTATGTTCCATTGGGGTTCCCAATGGGGTTCCTTAGCTCTCCCAATGTTCCATGGGGAAGCTAAGGTCAAATCTATATAACTTCTAAAATAAGTTTTTTTGCTTTAAAAAATGTGATTGCAGATAAAGATCTCATTCAAATAAATCAATATCTCGATTTTGAACAATATTCGTTCAGTATTCAATGAGTTATGTAAGTTTGAATATTTGGCGATAACAATGCCAGTCTTAAGAAACTTGTACAAAGCTGACGAATAGTGAAAGAATTCTTTACACAAACTTCTAAAATACACACTTATTTTATTAAACACTCTAATACAATATTTATTGCTAGTTTTAATTAACTTCTGAAGTCAAGTTTTGCGACTAGCATTGTTATTTTAAATATTCGAAACTTCCTTAACAAGAGAGAGTGGTTATATTTTGATTGAGATCTTTATCTGCAATCACATTTTTCAAAATAAAAAAGGTTACTTTGGAAGTTATAGAACTTCGACGTTAGTTTCCATTGATATAACATAGGGCTACTCCTTTAATTTTTAGAAACCAGTGTATATACACTCAGTGACTCTTGAATTTTAGCTATTCACCTAGTATCATGCTAAAATATTTGCAAAAATTATATTGTGATCTTCCTAGACTGTGTTTTAAAAGTTCGTCCCTCTTCGTATATTTCAAAACTCAAATGGTTGCCGTATTGTGGCCGAGTGTTTAGCGTGCTTGGCTTCTTATCACAAGGACCTGGATTCGGGGCCCTTCTAAGGCATGGATATTTGAGGGTTTTTTGCTGGGTTCCCTCCATCCTCAGAGACCTTTTACTGTGGCGTATAAAATGACAGGCTCCTATCAGAGCTCTGTGGCAAGCAGCTGAGCTGAGGGTGTATTTCTTTTAAATGTTGCTCACCTCTACAAAAGGTATGAGGACGACTGCTCTAAGAAATGAATGCATTGACGAAGTGTTAATTTCTTACAGTATTTGTGCATAACTGAACAAGAAGACATTTGGACTATGCTTAATACCAGGTTATTTTACATAATAATTGGGGAGTGGCTCAGTCGGTAGCGCGCCAGGCTCGAGTCCCAGCTGGGTCAGCGTTGAGATTTATCTCCGCAACAATTCCCCGCCCTGCCCACGGTCAATAGGGGACACCGATGGGCTTGGAAAGGTCGCCGTCTGTCGGATGGGACGTTAAGCCGTGATCCCGTGTGCGGGTGAGCCATACCCTGTGCACGTTAAAGAACATGCTGGATGGCCTTGGCGGGAGGCTACCATCCGTCTCCCAACAGCTGTTCCAGTGGGTCCCCTCCCCCAACCTTCTCTGAGACTTCGGGGTCCTTGTGGCCTGGTCATTTAGCCCATTATGTGCAAAAGATGGATGGCCTTGACGGGAGGCTACCATCTGTCTCCCAACAGCTTTTCCAGTGGGTCCCCTCCCCCAACCTTCTTTGAGACTTCGGGGTCCTTGTGACCTGGTCATTTAGCCCATTGTGTGCAAAAGATGGATGGCCTTGATGGGAGGCTACCATCTGTCTCCCAACAGCTGTTCCAGTGGGTCCCCTCCCCCAACCTTCTCTGAGACTTCGGGGTCCTTGTGACCTGGTCATTTAGCCCATGGTGTGCAAAAGATGGATGGCCTTGATGGGAGGCTACCATCTGCCTCCCAACAGCTGTTCCAGTGGGTCCCCTCCGCCAACCTTCTCTGAGCCTTCGGGGTCCATGTGACCTGGCCATTTAGCCCATGGTGTGCAAAAAAAGTGACGCTCAGAGATCAAACAACCCAACCCAATTACATAATAATTGGAAGTAAATCCTAACTAAGTTATTCATTCCGGGACTCACGTTCGTTCTTGACGTTTCTTACTTTTCTTCTTTTTTCTTACTTTTTGATTTTTGTAACTTAATATTTATTTGTCTTTTAATACTGGCTTATTTTACATCTGAGATGCGAAGGAAGAGAAGTGGGTAAAAGGACCTTGACAGCTGCTAGGAGTCAGATGGTAGCCTCCCTTCAAGGCCATTCAGTGTGTTCTCCAACTTACACAGATTATGACTCTCCTGCAAACACGGATGTTCCTTTTTTAGTGTTGCCTTTCTGCCTTTCTCAAAGATTTCGTCTAAAGTAGTGACATCTACAGTTCCCAGGATAAAGTTCCATTTGAGCCAATGTTTATAATTATCTCCACTGAACCTCGATGAGAAAAGGGACACAGAAGGGCTTCGAAAGGCCGTCGTCCGTTGGATGAAACATTAAATCGTGGCCCCTGTGCAGGAGAACCATAATCTGAGCAAGTTAAATGGAGAAGGGAGCCTTGGCTTAGCATCGCGTCTGAAGGATAGTGGTGTTTCTAAGCCTTTCGTCACTCAGAAAAATGACTGAAAAAAAATAACGTTTCGTGTCCAATTTCTGGTCAAGGGCAGGGGGGGGGGGGGAGGTTGCAACGGAGATAAACCTCAAAGCTAGCCCAAGTGGGACTAGAACCTGAGAACTGCAGATTACAAGCCACTACTGCCCCTTATTAATATTGTCTGTTGTTATGAAATGATCTGTTACCATTGGTGACGGTTGTAAAAGGTGACTCTTCCCCATTAAACAATAAATAATGTTAAATAATACATTTTATCCTCTTAAAAGCAAAGCAAGCTTCTCCCTCTCACCCGTCCCTTGGATTGGGTTGTTTTACCTCTGAGCGGCACTTTTTTGCACACCATGGGCTAAATGGCCAGGTCACATGGACCCCGAAGGCTCAGAAAAGGTTGGGGGAGAGGACCCACTGGAACAGCTGTTGGGAGACAGATGGTAGCCTCCCGTCAAGGCCATCCAGCGTGTTCTTTAACGTGCACAGGGTATGGCTCTCCCGCACACGGGGCCACGGCTTAACGTCCCATCCGACGGACGGCGGCCTTTCTAAGCTCATCGGTGTCCCCTACTGATCGTGGGCAGGGCGGGGAATTTTGCGGAGATAAATCTCAACGCTGACCCAGCTGGGACTCGAACCTGGGAACTACAGATTACGAGCCTGGCGCGCTACCAACTGAGCCCCCCCCCCCCCCCCCGTCCCTTGGAAATGCAACTGAAAGCACTAGAGGCTGTCACTTGACAGACAATAGTGCTTTAGTTGAATGTTTCTCCTTAAATTTTCTCAAACTTCACGCAGAAAGGAAAATAACGAAGAGAACGCCTTCACCATCTGGTACACTTTGGCTAGAGAACGTTATTACAGTTTCTAGTAAACGATTATCAGTTGGCTGGCAGACAAAGAAGAAACACATCAGAACTGCTGCGCCTTGGCCTTGGGATGGAGCTGAAATCGTGGAAAAAAATGTTCTCAAGGTGAACTTCAGTGACTCATGGGAAATGAGAAAAAATGTACTCATTCCGCTATAGAGTTACGTAATCATATTTACTTTGTTTGCTGCAGAATCGGATGAAGGAATTTCGAGGCCAGGATCACTTCGGGACACTCAGCTAACAGAAATGAATCATAAATAAATTGGTTAAAAATAAATGGAGTTAATAATATTGATTCACCTTAATGAAACTTTCTTTTTTCCGTGCACTATCTTTGTTTTGAGTATAATGTAATTATTATACTTATAAATCGCTTAATACACGTAATAGCAGACTCTTAAGGGAGAAAGACATTCATAGGATTTACAACTTGTAGCTGGTTAAGATTTATCAATATATAACGCTTCAAAATTATATTGTTTATATTAATTTCAATAGTTGCATAAGTAGGGGAAAATGTTGATTTTGATTTGAAGCATTGCTAGCAGCTAAAGCAGTCTTCTTTTTGATTGGACCCCGGCTTGATATCTTTTGACCAGAACCTAAATCCGGACCTGCTTACCACGTATTGGTAAGAAGTATTTTGAATGCCATGCTGTTAGGAAAACAAATCTTCCTGTTGGAAGAGTATATGCCTGTGTTAGCCCAGCTTTGGCATAGGAAATGATACAAATATACATGCCTTCAAATTAAATCAGTACATCCTTGTTAGGTTGGTTGTTGGGTTGGATTGGCTTACCTCTGAGCTGCACTTTCTTTGCACACAATGGGCAAAATGGCCAGGTCACAAGGACCCCGAGGGCTCAGAGAAGTTTAGGGGAAAGGAACCCCTTGGACGGTTGTTAGGAGACAGAAGATATTGCATCTTCTTTAACTGCACAGGAAATATGGCCTTTCCTCTTACGAGACCACGGCTTTGCATTTCATCCGACGGACGGCGACACCTTTTCAAGCCCATTGATGTCTCCTTCTTAACAGGGAAGAGTTTACCGGAGATCAGTCTCAACGGCAGCCCAGGTGGGACTCGAACCTGGGAATTGTAGATTACGAGCTAACGGCCAACCCTTAAGGGAAGAACATTGTAATATTGAATCCTAAACAAAAGGGATTATTGCAGAGTGCGGAAAAATAACATATAAGGAACATTTTTTTTTATATATATAAACAAAGGATAACATGGTGAAAAAAGGGGGGGGGGGGAATTTATCGAAGGCTTCGGTATTTCAAAGAACCACATAGCTATGCAAGAAGTATCGTAATTGTTTAATAGAATATTTAAGAGTGTAAATAACACACTGGAAAGTTAATTGGAATAACTTAAAGGAAATAAACGCACAAAGGAATGACAATGTACGGACGAGCTTCTACGGAAAGAAGAACTGAAAGACACCGTAAATCGAACAGTGGAAGTAGTATTTTATTCCGATAACAGAACTCGGCTGGAGTAATTATCAAACCTGTTACCAATTATCTCGTTATCCAACATTTTTTTTATTTTTCTTTTATCTAGTATGTACGAAGAAGTAATCCTAAGCAGTTGACAGTGATTTGACGAGTTTTGTTTATTAAATGCTTTTCCCTAGAGCTATGCCTTTCATTATCTCCTAGGAGATTAAGGATCCCTCCCATTTAGTTAGAACACGAGTGTATATCTAGAAAAGCAACCACTTAAAGAATACTGACAGAACAACCGTTTATTGCAATACTTATCTCTCCATCTCATCTCACGAGGTAAAATGATCTATTAATCTGAACGAATCACACAATTCTCATACTTCTTTTTCTTCTTGACGTAATCTGCCTTGAGGTGGGGAAGAGAAACTTTTAGGCTCCCATAGGATACTTGAACAGCATTTCTAGCAGGACTGGCCCTGATTGTCAGCCAAAGGCTAGCGATGTCCTGGGGTGTTTGGTGACCGAAGGCCGCTAACTGACCCAGGAAGTCAAATAGCAACTTGTGATAGACAAAGTACTTGTTGAAATGAATGCTGTTCTCATGTTAACGAAGCGAAACGTGAACAGGGTTCACAAATCTAATTAAATTACCCGGTGTTGCTCGCAACACATGTTTCTCGATGAGGTTGCGCATATTTTTTTCAGATTGACCATCTCTGGGCGGAGCTCGTATTGATGGTAGGAGATGTTTCATGAATGAAGCACAACTACTCAGGCAACCGTGTGTGTCACGGTGATATGCTATCAGCTTTTTTATCCGTAGTTTTGGCTTGTTAAGAGTGCATCTTATCCACATCACATTTATCTATGAATAATTATTAATGATCTGTTGTGTGAAAAATGATTTATTGGACCTTTGTTTGATGGGGTGAAATTGAGTCTGTAATTTCCGGAAATTCACTCCTCACTCATCTTTTTTATTCACTTACACAGAGACTGTTAGCAACATATACAGGCAGATACAGCAGTTAAACGTTTTGTCTATTGTGATTTTAATCAGTTACCCAGTCGTTTGTTTTAGACACAATGCTTTAGAATAACTGGAGAGGAAAGAGATCACGACCATCAACGTGTGATACGAGATCTTGGAGGAGAAAAAATATGGGAAAGTTACGAAGTTATTCAACTTAAGACTAAATTGCCTATTAGTGTTGAATATTGTAAACATCGTGTGCACTGTAGACAATAACAGAGCTGGAGCTACTGTAGATTCCTATTAATCCGGTTTAGACTTAAAAGGTTGATGGCTCGATTCTCTTTCCAGATGATTATAGCTCCTCATTTTCAACAACAGATGAGATGCAACAGCTAAAGCTATGATAACTGAAAGAAAGCTAATCTCTTATGCAATATTTCGATTAAAAAAGAAGACGCGTATCATTCACATAAGTTAAAAGGTATTCTAATGATTTCGACGACTAAATGTACCCGCATTTGATTTAGTCAAAGAGGAATATTCTCACATACTGAATATAGATGAAAAGGTTGCTTTTCTTATGTGCAGCACTATTTTTTGCACACAATGTTCTAAATAACCAGCTCATAAGGACAGCGAGAGTTCAGAGAAGGTTCGAGAAGGGAGTTGGGTTGTTTTACCTCTGAGCGGCACTATTTTTGCACACCATGGGCTAAATGGCCAGGTCACATGTACCCCGAAGGCTCAGAGAAGGGGATCCCCTGGAAAAGCTGTTGGGAGACAGATGGTAGCCTCCCGTCAAGGCCATCCAGCGTGTCCTTTAACGTGCACAGGGTATGGCTCTCCCACACACGGGGCCACGGCTTAACGTCCCATCCTACGGACGGCGGCCTTTCCAAGTCCATCGGTGTCCCCTACTGACCGTGGGCAGGGCGGGGAATTTTTGCGGAGATAAATCTCAACGCTGACCCAGCTGGGACTCGAACCTGGGAACTACAGATTACGAGCCTGGCGCGCTACCGACTGAGCCACCCCCGCCCCTCGGTAAGGGAGACCCACTGAACAGCTTTTAGGAGACAGATGGGAGCCTTCCATAAAGGTCATCCACCTTATTCTTTAACGTTCACAGAATATGACTCTACCGTACATGTTACTTAAGTGGAAAGTGAGATTTAGGGAGACAGCAGCCATATGTGCTGTGTAGCCCACACTTTAAATAAATTCAAATTATTTCCTTTAAAATTCTATCGATAACTACTTGTTTTTTTAAAATTTTACAATTAATTTTAAAATATTCATAAATAATAGTATAGTCGTAATAAATTAATTATTTTATTTCAAACTTTTTAAAAATAAATAGCTTGTAGTTAATTTCTATGCAAATTAAATCACTTAAATTTTTACGCACATTTAATTTCCCTACTTTCTGTCCAGGTATTATGTATTTAGGTGGTCCTGTTCGAATCAAGGATCTCCTATAAAATGCTCCACCTCTGAGCTACGGGTTACGGACCAAAATCTCTGTGGATGAACATAAGCTTTCAGCCTCTGATCTAGAAAAAGATAAAGGAGCAGCAGACATGTGACGCAATTAAGCTAGAAATTTTTTTGATCCTCCATTTCCCTTAGTAACACTCTCAAAGAGTGTGGGATCCCCTTGTTCCCCACTTTCCCGCATGCGGTCCTGTAAGCTTTTATATCATGAGTCAATTATTAGAAGTACAGGTAATGGAAATTAAAATGGACACATCGTCGTCTCATGTCCATCGAAAAAAATGGGGCGGGGGTGGCTCAGTCGGTAGCGCGCCAGGCTCGTAATCTGTAGTTCCCAGGTTCGAGTTCCAGTTGGGTCAGCGTTGAGATTTATCTTCGCAAAATTCCCCGCCCTGCCCACGGTCAGTAAGCGACACCGATGGGCTTGAAAAGGCCGCCGTCCGTCAGATGTGACGTTAAGCCGTGGCCCCGTGTGCGGGAGAGCCATACCCTGTGCACGTTAAAGAACACGCTGGACGGCCTTGACGAGAGGCTACCATCTGTCTCCCAACAGCTGTTCCAGTGGGTCCCCTCCCCCAACCTTCTCTGAGCCTTCGGGGTCCATGTGACCTGGCCATTTAGCCCATGGTGTGCAAAAAAGTGCCGCTCAGAGGTAAAACAATCCAATCCATGGAAAATCACATTCAAGACTCTAACCAGTTAAATAAATTTTTATGGAAACATATGATTGATGATAAACCTAAGATGTCAATTAAACTGTCTAAATTTTGATTTTGAGCAATATCCGCTCAGTACTTAAAGAATTATAGAAGTTTTGATATTGAATAACAGAGATGTCAATCATGAGAATCTAACTCAATAGGTTGGATTGTTTTACTCATGAGAGGCACTTTTTTTCCGCACACTGGGTTAAATGACCAGGTCACAAGGATCCCGAGGGCTCAGAGAAGGTTGGGGGGGGGGAGAGTACCTACTGGACAACTGTTATGAGATAGATGGTAGCCTCTCGTCAAGGCCATCCAGCATGTTCTTAACGTACAGAGGGTATGGATGGCTCCCCTCACGGGCCACTTCTTAACGTCCCTTACCGATGGAAGGCGGCCTTTACCATGCCCATCGATGTCACACTATTGACCGAGGGCAAGGCAGGAGTTTTCCGGAGATAAATCTCAACGCTGGCCTGGGTGGGACTCGAACCCGGGAATTGCAGATTGGAGCCTGCACAACTGAGCCCTCAGAGGGTAATAGAAAACCATTTAATAAAATGAGTGCATGTTTCAGAATTTTGTAACTCGAATTTATTCTACTAAAATATTAATTTTGAAAAACTGTAATAGATTTTATTCTTTTATTCACATAAAACTACCGGCAAAAAATTCGAATTTTTTTTTTCCTGCTCTGTAAACCGAATGTCATTCAAGAGCACCGACCCACTGCGTCACTACCAGACCCAATTCTTCAGTCATGTCCCTAGGAAAAATAATTTTCCTCTTAATACATACTTCAATATTGCTCGCCACGTAATTCGTCTGACCACGTAACACGGCAACATCCATCCATCCGTAAACTCATTTATTGATGAGGTCATCAAAATGTCGGTAATCAGACGACTTGCCATTCTTCGGTGCCTCGGGACAGGTCAGCGGGGGTCATGGAGGTTGGTGTACTCGCGACAGGCGCTTTACGTGCTGCCCACACCCGCTGGCGGGCCCAACTTTTTAGCCGACTGATATGCATAACCGGAAACATAAGGGACAAGCATAAGCCCTTCATTCTCTTAATGATGGTTGTGGAATGCAATCTAAAGAAAGACCTACACCTGATTACTGGAAATCACTCCCAGAGGAGTTGCTCGTCTGAGTTCTTTATAGTCTCGTGATTGTCCAAAATTCCCGGATGGCAGTGCACTCTCTTGCCTTTTAATATTTCCTAGGCTCGATACGCCAGAGGCAGAAAAAGTAGGTGACTGGCCGAATTATTTTCTTCTCCGTGAACCTATCACTAATTGTCCGAGTCGTTGTACGACTGATTCTATTCCTAATGGACTATCACCAGTGAGGTCTGATGAACTTTTAAAGCGCAGATTCGAATGGTGAATGGGATGGCTGAGGATGCCCTTTGCCCTATCGAAACAGAGAAGTTTCATGTTACGTGAATGGGAATCCAAATTCGAAGCTGTATAACTTCTAAAATATGCAGTTTATAGAAAAATGTGACTGAAGATAAATTAAAGATCATATAATCAAATCTATTTAAACCTATATTTCCAGCAATATTTGTTCAATATTTCAAAAGTTAGGGTTGGGTTGTTTTACCTCTGAGCGGCACTTTTTTGCACACCATGGGCTAAATGGCCAGGTCACTTAGACCCCGAATGCTCAGAGAAGGCTGGGGGAGGGGTTGGGTTGTTTTACCTCTGAGCGGCACTTTTTTGCACACCATGGGCTAAATGGCCAGGTCACATAGACCCCGAAGACTCAGAGAAGCTGGGGGAGGGGACCCACTGGACAGCAGTTTGGAGACAGATGGTAGTCTCCTGTCAAAGCCATCCAGCATGTTCTTTAACGTACACAGGGTATGACTCTCCCGCATACGGGGCCACGGCTTAACGTCCCATCCGACGGACGGCGGCCTTTCCAAGCCCATCGGTGTCCCCTACTGACCGTGGACAGGGCGGGGAATTTTGCGGAGATAAATCTCAACGCTGACCCAGCTGGGACTCGAACCTGGGAACTACAGATTACGAGCCTGCCGCGCTACCGACTGAGCCACCCCGCCCGAAAAGTTAGGGAAGCTAGAATATTTAACAACAGTAATGCGTCACGAATTTATATCGGAAATGAATTAAAAGTTATTAAATGGTTGAAATAACACTGTTAAGTTTTAATTAATTTCTGAGTAAATTCTTATGAAGCATTACTGTTGTTAACTATTACAGCTTACAGAAATTTTTGAATACTGAACGAATATTGTTGGAAATTGAGATTTAAATATATTTGATTATAATCTTGAATTTCAGTTACATTTTTCCATGAAATGCATATTTATAAGATGCAGAGCTTCTAAGTTAAAATTCCCATCGTTATAACATGAAAATTCTCTAATATTTTGATAGGGCAGTGTATTTGTAGGGCTGGCTAGAATTAATGTTTTTCTAGAGAGAAGATCTAATTTAATATAAATTAGGTCTTCTCTCTAGAAATAAGATTATAAATTAGATAAGATTAATGTTCTTCTAGAGAAGAAGAGGTTGCTGTACAGTCACTCAAAAAAAGTATCCGAACACTATGGTTGATTACAGAATTCAGAAAAAATATCTGGCAACGATTTTTTTAGAAATTAGTGATCTGGCACCCTTCGTGTCACGTGACACGAAGGGTGCCAGATCACTAATTTCTAAACCTGGATCGTGTGGGCCCACTCACAGTAATATTGAGCGTGTGCAGTTACTGTTCACAGCAAACTGGAGCGTGTGCGGTAACTGCACACGCTCCAGTTTGCTGTGAACGGCAACTGGAGCGTGTACAGTTGCTGTACACGCTCCAGATGTTTTTTCTGAATTCTGTAATCAACCATAGTGTTCGGATACTTTTTTGAGCGACTGTAGGTGGTCATATTATTTTGATACTAGATTGTGTGGGCTCACTCACGGAAATGTTGAGGGTGTGCAGTTACCGTTCACAGCAAACTGGAGCGTGTGCAGTAACTGCACACGCTCCAGTTTGCTGTGAACGGTAACTGGAGCGTGTACAGTTGCTGTACACGCTCCAGATGTTTTTTCTGAATTATGTAATCAACCATAGTGTTCGGATACTTTTTTAAGCGACTGTACAGCTGAGCTGCAATTTTTTTGCCCAAACAGCCTAAATGTCCAGGTCACAAGGACTCCAAGAGCTCAGAAAAGGTTGGGGGAAGGGAACCTACTGGACAGCTCTTAGGAGACAGAAGGAAGCCTCCAGTCAAGGCCAACCAGCGGGTTTTTAACTGGCACAGGACATATCTTCTTGCAGATCCAACGAAAGGGCAACGGCTCCAAAGGTTTCCCCTTTCGGACCGAAGGATATATGTATTTTAATATAAATTTCTTGAAGATCCAGGGGCGACCACAAGGCAACGCACAAACACTAAAACAGTGGAACTGCGCAATGGTTCTCTCTGGCTCTTTCTCTTAGCTTTGAGGGGACAATAATCGCATCTACCCCCCCCCCCCCTTGGAACTATCGCTGTACCTGTTAAATGCCAAATTTCTAGCTAGACTGTTTGCAATATTGATTTTAAATATTAGTTTAAAATTTGACGTTATCTTACCTGGATAACGTCAAAAGCACCCCATAAAACGTTTGACTTTTCCTCTTCGAAGGATAAAAAAAATCCCCCCCCCCAAGATTGAATGAAGCTCGCTCGGACTCAGTCATAACTTAAATTTCGAATATTTTTCTCGTAATCGTGAAAGACAATTAGTGAAAAAATATTTTTATTTCGTTATTTTTTTAACCTTTTTCTTAAATAAAATAATAAATACCCCCTCAAGCAGCTGCTTGCCACAGAGGTCTGACAGGAGCCTGTCACTTTATATGCCACAGTAGAAGATCTGAGAGAATGGCAGTACCTCAGCATAAAACAACACGAACATCCATACCTTACCCGGGGCTCGAACCCAGGTCAGTAGCCAAGCGCGCTAACCACTCGGCCACGGGACGGTTTTCTTAGTCTTGAGTAATTAAAAATGAGTATATATCACTTTGATTACATTTTTCAGATGTTCTGTCTCCTTTAGTAATTAATCGCTGTTAGCGTTTATTGTGATGTTACTCAAGAATCTCTAATTTCTGTGAGTTATTTTCATTCAAAATAACATTAAGATTTAAATTTGGTCTACAAACAATTATTTCATTTTTAAATTTATGATAGCCCAGGGCTCGAAACATTTAGTAAGGAACTAGGAGTCAGACAATTTTCTCAAATTTAAGGGGATTAACAGTTTAGGAGCTCGAGGCCCAGGATGAAAAGTGTAAGCAAAGCTGCAAAATTAGGCGCCCCCCCTTCGACCTGGCTTCTGATATTTTTCTAACCCATGATAGCCTATAAATCCTTGGGATAAAACAATTGTTTAGTAATATGCATCTAATACAGATAGAAAATTATGAGTCTGACTAATAGGAAATTACGCTAATTATAACTATGATATAATTATATATATATAACCTCCTCAAACACGTTTCTCACAGAGCAAGCCAGTTTATACGCCATAATAGAAAGTCTTTTTTTAATATGTATGCGAGGATGGCAGGACATCAGCAGAAAGACACCATGAACATCCATGCCTTACCCGGGGCTCGAACCCAGGTCTCTTTGAGCACAGCAAAGCGTGCTAACCACTCGGCCACGGAACGGATAAAAATTCAGTGTTTGACCTCAGACGTATCATTCAAGGTCACATATAGGTCACACAGAAGTCAGACCTTGATCTAAGAGGGCTAGAATTGTGAAAATTGTTGTCTGGGGGATTTTAAGTTGTTGTAAATCTCAGAAAAGTTTCGAAATTTTGGATCAAGATCTCTAATGATGTTATAAATAAATAAAAAAAAATAAATACCCCCTCAAGCACCTGCTTGCCACAGAGGTCTGACAGGAGCCTGTCAGTTTATATGCCGTAGTAGAAGGTCTGTGAGGATGGCATGCCCTCAGCAGAAAAACGACACATACATCCACGCCTTACCCGGGGCTCGAACCCAGGTCCCTTAGATCAGTAGCCAAGCGCGCTAACCACTCGGAGATGATGTTAGAGAGTTAAACTTTGGTGCCTGGGAGTACTTCGGTTCGTAAAACTCAGCAACGTTGTGAAAATATGTATGCGATGAATCGTTTGAGGTCAAAGGTCAAGTTTTCTGTATGAGAATTAATAACTGGTGTGTAGAACTAATTTTTTTATAGTAACAAGCTTTATTTATATCACACCAATGATACATATATTACATAATAATGAATATGATTCTACGAAGTCAGGGGCTTATCTGCAAGAAATTTTATATTACATGGAACAGTTCTCTTTCGCATATTGAAAGCATTTACAATCATAAATAGTACGTAATTAATCACAGTGTAGATGATTAACAATAAGATGAGAAAATAAAAATAAAATAATATAAACATTTCATTTGCAACATGTAAATAGCAAAAATGTTAATTTGACGTTTCTAAATACCAGTTTTTTGTTCTATTTTTTCATAGTGGCATCCCGTGGCCGAGTGGTTAGCGCGCTTGGCTACTGATCTAAGGGACCTGGGTTCGAGCCCCGGATTAGGCATGGATGTGTGTGTCGTTTTTCTGCTGAGGTCCTGCCATCCTCTCAGATCTCCTACTATGGCATATAAACTGTCAGACCTCTGTGGCAAGCAGCTGCTTGAGGGGGTATTTATTTATTATTATTATCGTTTTAATTATAATAGATATCGTGGCATTATATGAAAGATAAATGGTGCTTGGTATGCCGGGATATTTTTCCCATAGTTGTTTGTGATTTTAGGTAATGAAGAGTAGGCATTAGTGCTCAACCTTGTTGTTGGATGTAGCGAACTTTTTGTACAGTTTTGAAATCTTTACTAAAGTAATATTTTAGAATAATTTTATACTTCTATAAATCGTCGACTGATAGGATAGCTAATGTAACAAATCCTTCCTTCTTGAAGCTTGGAGTCGATATTGTTAAAATACTTTTTAATGTTTAAAAAATGCGGTCAATGTGAGAGGGGGCGGAGGTGGGGGTTTCTCAGTCGGTAGCACGCCAGGCTCGTAATCTGTAGTTCCCAGGTTCCAGTCCCAGCTGGGTCAGCGTTGAGATTTATCTCCGCAAAAATTCCCCGCCCTACCCACGGTCAGTAGGGGACACCGATGGGCTTGGAAAGGCCGCCGTCCGTCGAATGGGACGTTAAGCCGTGGCCACGTGTGCGGGAGAGCCATACCCTATGCACGTTAAAGAACACGCTGGATGGCCTTGACGGGAGGCTACCATCTGTCTCCCAACAGCTGTTCCAGTGGGTCCCCTCCCCCAACCTTCTCTGAGCCTTCGGGGTCCATGTGACCTGGCCATTTAGCCCATGGTGTGCAAAAAAGTGCCGCTCAGAGGTAAAACAACCCAACCCACAACCCACAAAGAATTATATATATATATCTCTTAAAACAACAGAAAGCTGAAATATCAGCAGACGATTGAAAACGAACTAAAATTTTTTGATTACATCTTTTTCTGAAAACTATTTTAAAGTACTTGACAATGTAAGCCAAATTTTTAGACCTTATCCTGAAGTACTTTTTCTATCCCGTTTCTTAACCTAGACCCTGACTCCGGTACCTGACCTCCTGCTTCGTCGATGCCTGGGGGGAAAAATACGATCAAATTTTCTCTCATTATCACGTAACAGAAAAAAACCTGAGTCAAGAAGAACCTGCTGCGAAAGTCATTGTTTTAAATGGACGTAATTACATCACTTCCGCAAGCCGTTAAGCGGATGCGTGCTCTGCGCAGCGTGCAGAATCTAGTAAACAGTCCATTCATTTCTTGATTCGTTAAGTAGTCGGTGTATCTAGAGCAACGCGTTGAATGAAGGCTTTTTGCACTGTTTCCATTTCTGTATCTTTTCATAAATCATAGCAGCGAGGCCAAGGCACGCCTGTAACAACACTATAATGTTTTTCCCAGTGTTGAAAACAAAACAGACAAGATTAATTCTTAGCACCAGTGTTTTTGTTCCTAATGATGGATTGCTGTTGGGTTGTTTTTACCTCTGAGCGGCACCTTTTTTTGCACACAATGGGATAAAAGGACACCGACGGATCAGAGAGAGTTGGGGGAAGAGGATGCACTTCACAACTGTTAGGAGACAGATGGAAACCTCCCGTCGAGGCCATCAAGCGTGTTCTCTAACGCGCAGAGGGTATGTCTCACCCATATACTGAACCACGTCTTAATGCCCCATCCGAAGGACGGCTGAATAGGTTTGGTTCATTCGTTAGAGTAATCTGCAGTTCCCAGGTTCGAATCCTGCTTTTGCCAGCGTTGAGATTTATCTCCGCAAAACTCCCCGCACTGCCCTCGATCAGTAGGGGACAACGACGGGCTTGGAAAGGCCGGCGTCCGTCGGATGGGACGTTAAGACGCGACTACGGGTGCGGGAGAGCCATACCTACGTACGTTAAATAATATGTTGAATGTCCTTGACGGGAGGCTTCCATCTGTCTCTTAACAGCTGTCCAGTGGGGCCTCTTCCACAACTTTCTCTGAGTTTTTGGGGTCCTTGTGACATGGCCATTTAGCCCATTGTGCGCAAAAAAGTGTCGCTCAGAGGTAAAGCAACCCAGCCCAACTCACCTTGAAATCATTCAGCTTCTATGCCGCCTGCCTATAAATCATATTGGAGAGTATTTTATTCGAGAGTTTATTCATTCATGACAGGATATACTTCGAAAACTACATCAAATTTAAACCTCAGCAGTCACCCATTTTCCTTTTCTTACCACGCACAACGTGTTTCAGATGAAAGAGGACAGATATATTTGGAGTAAGAAAGGGAGTAATCGAAACTCGATCATTATAGACTGTGACTTAATACATTAGATGAAGGTTTCATCATCATGCAACCCAATACTTGGGAAGATCCTTCATCTGAAGCATTCATCACTCAAAATAAATCTAAAAAAAAATGGTCACCCAAACATTTTTCTCATTATTTAATCCAATTTTCCCCGATTTTCGGCCAATCAAAAGTATCCATTCAGACATTTACTGGCCTACGATGATTAACGCTGAAACAATGAAATTAAGTGATTTGATTTTGTTGTTTTACCTCTGAGGGGTACTTTTTGTACACAATTGTCATGTCACAATGACCAGGGCTCAGATAAGGTTGTGGAAGGGGATCTATTGGACAGCTATTAGGAAATAGATAGGCGTTCTAGATGAAATAGGCGCTGAAGTTGCCAAATGATTTCAGATATGTAATATACAAGTACTGGACAGAAAAATGGAAACATTTCCATGACATCTCAATAGAAAATCACATTCAGAGCTCAATAATTTCTCCAATATGATTTTCAATGAAAAATATGTCTAACGATAAATTAAAGATCTCAGTCAAATCAATCTAAATCTCGATTTTAAATAATATTTGTTACATATTCAAACAGATAGGAACGCTCGAATATTTAACAGGCTACAAAACATTTGGCGCCAAAAATTCAAGGCAAAGATCATAGTGAGAGCAGTGTCAACTATCACTCTACTAGAGTTAGCTATGATCTCTTAATCTGCATTAATATTTTTAATTAAATTTTGGGGTCAGTTTCTTGCAGCCGGTTAAATATTCCAGTGTTCATAACTTCTTTGAATACTGAACAAATATCGTTTAAAATCGGTATTTAAATTTGCCTACAGAATGTTTTTCTGGATATTTTATTACTAAAACTTATATCATTATTGCATTCTAGTAATGTTTGATATGTCTCAGGTTTGAGAGGGTGAGTGTTGGCTTAGTTGGTAGCGCGCTAACCTAGTTCCCAGGTTCGAATCCCAACTGTGCAGCGTTGGGATTTATCTTCCTCTAATCCTCATCGAGAATGGGAACGCCGATGGGTTTTGAAAGATCTTTCATCCGGTGGGACGTTAAGCCGTGGTCCCCTTGTGCGAGAGAGCCACAGCCTTTGCATGTTAAAGAACATGCTGTCTGCAAAAAAATAGCTTAGAGGTAAAACAATTCTAAGTTAAGGTGTGGATTAAAAAGAGTCTACATTAGTGTGCCCTTTTTCGCAGCATATGTCATGGACTCATCTTCAGCTTTGATGGATGGTTAGTAGGGATGTTAATGAAAATTTCAAAATGGGATTTTATATATTAAAAACCACGTGTATTATCTCCAAATGTTGTATTAGTTTTTTTAAATCATATGAATGAAGAAAATAATTTAAAGAAGGCCAGGTAGGCCATCTTTAAATAATTTTCTTGATTCATTCCTGTTTTCACATATATTAACTAAATTATCCATAATCAAAATTCAATTATCCCAAATATTGAATTCAATTTGCCACCTATTGGAACACCCTACTAATGAGTTCCCACAAAAACTAGGTTCGAGTCCCAGCTGGGTCAGCGTTGAGATTTATCTCCTCAAAATTTCCCCCCCCCCCCCTGCCCACGGTCAGTAGGGGACACCGATGAGCTTGGAAAGGTCGCCGGCCGTCGGATGGGACGTTAAGCCGTGGTCCCTTGTGCGGGAAAGCCATACTCCGTGGACGTTAAAGAACACACTGGATGGCTTTCACGGGGAGGCTATCATCTGTCTCCTAACAGCTGTTCCAGTGGGTCCCCTCCCCCAACCTTCTCTGAGCCTTCGGGATCCTTGTGACCTGGCTATATAGCCCATGGTGTGCAAAAAAGTGACGCTCAGAAGTAAAACAACCCAACCCACAAAAACTAAGATCTAGTTATAGCAGAAACAATGAGTAGGAGTCCTACTCATTGTTTCTGCCAAGATTCATTGTTTCCAAGATTCAGAGAATGTTGGGGAAGGCTATTCAGCATGCTGTTCTACGTGCAGTTGTCCTGCTTACCACGGCTTAATATTTCATCCGATGGACGTCGATCTTTCCAAGCCCATTGGTGTCTGCTTGCTCCCCGAGGGCAAATCGGGAGTTACGGAGAACAGAAATCATGCATATGTGGGACTACTATGGGACTATCAGATTATTAGCTAGGTTTGTTCATTGGCTCATTGTTCATTTCCCATAATGTTGTATCTCGGAAAAGAAAATGCTTAAAGGGAGATTATTGATTGTTCGAATCCTTTTGGAATTCAAACAGTTTCGAAGAGATTGTGCAACTGAATTTATTTCCGAGGCAACAGAGATAAGTTGAGTTGTTTTACTTCTGAGCGGACGTTTTTGCACACAATGAGCTAAATAACCAGGTCACAAGGATCCCGAGAGTTCAGAGAAGGTTTTGGAGAAGGGGACCCACTGGACAGCAGTTTGGAGACAGATGATAGTCTCCTGTCAAAGCCATCCAGCATGTTCTTTAACGTACACAGGGTATGGCTCTCTCTGTGCACACGGAGCCACAATTAGCAAAAGAGATGATAAAAATATTGTAAAATGAATTCAAATATATATTTTTGGAAACCCACTAAACGCATCAATGTGTATTAGCTAAACATTTCATATTATTTTCGCAAAATATTTATAATTTCGACAAATGTATTGCATTAAACTTTTTGCCAAAGCATTTTTTAAGAAAAATTATATATTGGAAATAAATATAATGAGTGAAATATAAAAATATCTAGTTATTTTTGTTGTTTTACTTCTGAATGGCACTTTTTTGCACTCAATGGGCCAATAAATTTTACGCTCTTCGAATATGAGCATTCAGACTTCACCAGAGGCGTTTGGCTTTTCCAGCTGTGTTCTAATAATAACACTTTTTTTTGGCGATAACCAAATTATACTTATCTGATTTTTCTGCCATGTAGCCCGATTTATTGAGTTCTGAAAAAAAAAATTTAAAAGCGAAAGTTTAGGAAATAAGAATTTTAAGTAATGAAAAAAAAAATTCTTTTTAATTTATCCTAAACTTTGGTTTTTTTTTTACTTAAGGTTTAAAAAGTAGTACTTCGGTACTTAATTTATAAATTACTTCTTAAATGATCAAGAAGCATTTCGTCACTAAAACATTAACCCTTTCCCGTCCCGTGGCCGAGTGGTTAGCGCGCTTGGCTGCTGATCTAGGGGACCTGGGTTCGAGCCCCGGGTAAGGCATGGATATGTGAGTCGTTTTTCTGCTGAGGTCCTGCCATCCTCACAGACGAGCCCCGGGTAAGGCATGGATGTGTGTGTCATTTTTCTGCTGAGGTCCTGCCATCCTCACAGACGAGCCCCGGGTAAGGCATGGATGTGTGTGTCGTTTTTCTGCTGAGGTCCTGCCATCCTCACAGACCTTCTACCATGGCATATAAACTGACAGGCTCCTGTCAGACCTCTGTGGCAAGTAGCTGCTTGAGGGGGTATTTATTTATTTTTTATTTATATCAGCGAACTAAATAGGGCCTGCTCCGAATTTATTTCTTCGACAAGACGCGCTCGTGACGAAATCGTTTCAGTAACATCACTTGATGAGGCATGAAACTCAAGTTTGATGATTACTCATTCTTATTTTGATTTAAATACTTTTCTTAATTTCTACTCATAAAGTTATTTATTGTCGAAATTTCGAAACTTTCCAATTAAATCTCCAGACTTTTCATTGGGTAAATTAATGCAATTAAAAGCCCATAACAATTTAAATACGTCATTTCAAACATTGAAACTAATTAAACACAAAACTAACGTCTGGATAATGACTCTAACGAGCTTGTGGACTAGCTTATCACATTGAAGCACTGCGTTAAGTTTCTTAAACGTTCGTGTGACGTCTCGCCATGTATCATTATTCCGACTGGAAGACTGGCAATTACCCATTATTCCATTGTATTTAGATTTCGTTTTTTTCTTCCAAACTCTTTCGACCTTTTCTGGAGGTTATAAGAGGTAAGGCATTCACCTCAGCACACGCCGACCAAGTCAATTTGGTCACCGATGATAATGACACAACACAAAGTGAAATATCTTATTGATTTACATGAATAAGTCACGAGTTGCATAGTCATGTTAATAGTGATGACTGCACTCCAGGACTATTTTGTTCGGGACAAAATTTTCATAATAATAGTCTGGGATTTTCGCACCATTAAGGACGCCTAAATTCCCTTATACTTTGATAATTGTTCTCGGAAATCGCTGCTCCGACTTGGATAATATATGCGTTTGAGGTAGAATATCCTGGCGCGTGGGAAAGCGAGGTAATTAGAGGTCCAAAGGAAAAAGGGTTCGTTTTTTTTCCTGTGGTCTTTATGAATGACATTGGCACTTCCTAATTCTTGGAAGTGATATCTTTGGTGAAATATTTCAGCGTGCGTTGAATCCGATATGCAAATCTGTGAAGAATACGGCGATGTTTTTAAAATAGAATGGCTCGAAGGACAAATTTTTTTTATACCAATCCGTCGCTTTGTTAATGTGCTAGAAGAGTTTTGTTCTATAGGCGTTCCTGTAATGTTGTCGTTAGTTTAATCCGGAAAATGGCGACTACATGGAATATGATGATATATAAAAAAAAATAAATAAATACCCCCTCAAGCAGCTGCTTGCCACAGAGGTCTGACAGGAGCCTGTCAGTTTATATGCCAGAGTAGAAGGTCTGTGAGGATGGCAGGACCTCAGCAGAAAAACAACACACACATCCATGCCTTCTCCGGGGCTCGAACCCAGGTCCCTTAGATCAGTAGCCAAGCGCGCTAACCACTCGGCCACGGGACGGCTATGATGTTGATAAGGTGAACTGTTTCGTTAGAGCTGTTGATAAGACTAGGTGATTATGTTTGGTGTTAAACAGAGAGAAAACCAAAGTGGTGAAAATTAGTCAAGCAGGTAGGTTGTGGGTTGAGTTATTCTGAATGGTTGTACCCTTAAGCAAGTGTCTCTGTTTAATTTTCTCGTGAGTTGTGTAATAGGTGCTGGTGATGTACGACATAAGATAAACAAAAGAATAGGAATTGTTCTGGGACTTTTAGGAATCTATGGAGAGTGTGGAGAAAAGACGCATACACCGAAAGACTAAAATAAGGCTATACAATAGTTTTTTTTTTCTTCTAAAATTTGCTATGGTAGCGAAACATGAATTCTTTTGTAAACGAGATAACAGGTTTTGTTTGTTTTGTTGTTTTTACCTCTGAGCGGCACTTTTTTGCACACCATGGGCTAAATGGCCAGGTCACATGGACCCCGAAGGCTCAGAGAAGGTTGGGGGAGGGGACCCACTGGAACAGCTGTTGGGAGACAGATGGTAGCCTCCCGTCAAGGCCATCCAGCGTGTTCTTTAACGTGCACAGGGTATGTCTCTCCCGCACACGGGGCCATGGCTTAACGTCCCATCCGACGGACGGCGGCCTTTCCAAGCCCATCGGTGTCCCCTACTGACCGTGGGCAGGGCGGGGAATTTTGCGGAAATAAATCTCAACGCTGACCCACCTGGGAACTACAGATTACGAGCCTGGCGCGCTACCGACTGAGCCACCCCCGCCCCCGAGATAACAGGAAAATTGATCCTTTTAATTCTAGACGTTTATGCAATATCTTTGGCCTTAAGTGATTTGACCTTGTAAGTTATGATGAGGTTAGAAGAAGGAGTCAGCAACCTCCTTTGAGCAGCTTATTGTGCAAAGAGGGACTGTGTTGGCTTGGCCATGTGGCCCCTCTTCTCGCTAGTGGGAAACACTGGCAACATCTTATTACAGTAGGATCTTCTTCGAAAAGTTTACTCTTGTAATAAGTAAGCTCTGTTTCATTGGGGTATTCCATCACTGAGCAGAACTTATTTGAACACAGTTGGCTAAAGCGCCAGTCACAAGGACCCCAAAGGCTCAGAGAAGGTTGGGGAAGGTGTCCACTGGACAGCTGTTAGGAGACAGGTGGAAACTTCCCACCAAGACCATTTAATGTGTTCTTCAACGTGCAGAGCATGGCTCTCCTGCACCCATTGACACGTGTTAACGTCCCGCCCAATGGTCAGCGACTTTACAAGCCCATCGGTGTCCTCTTTCTCACCGAGAACGAGGTGGGAGTTACAGGAGGAAATTCTTGATACACGCACAGTCGGAACTCGAGATTGTGGACATTAGATTACGAGCTTGGCGCTCTACCTACTGAGACAACTCTCACTCCCCTGGAGCAGGTATGTAATAAACTATCATCTTTTTGGTATTCTGCGTAAGTAAGTGACATCTTTCAATGCTTTGCGTAAGTAAGTGACACCTTTCAATGCTTTGCGTAATTAAGTGACACCTTTCAATTATTTGCATAAATAAATGATACCTTTGAATGCTTTGCGTAAGTAAATAATACCTTTCAATGATTTGCATAAGTAAATGATGCCTTTTAATGCTTTTCGTAAGTAAACGATGCCTTTCAATGTTTTGCGTAAGTAAGTGACACCTTTCAATGCTTTGCCTAAGTAAATGATACCTCTCAATGTTTTGCATAAGTGAATGATACCTCTCAATGTTTTGCGTAAGTAAATGATACCTTTTAATGTTTTGCGTAAGTAAATGATGCCTTTCAATGCTTTGCGTAAGTAAATGATACCTTTCAATGCTTTGCGTAAGTAAATGATACCTTTCAATGCTTTGTGTAAGCAAATGATACCTTTCAATACTTTGCGTAAGTAAATGATACCTTTCAATGCTTTGCATAAGTAAATGATACCTTTCAATATTCTGCGTAAGCAAATGATACCTTTCAATGTTTTGTGTAAGTAAATGGTACATTTCAATGCTTTAGGTAAGTAAATGGTACCTTTCAATGCTGTGCGTAAGTAAATGGTACCTTTCAATGCTTTGTGTAAGTAAATGATATCTTTCAATGCTTTGCGTAAGTAAATGATGCCTTTCAATGCTTTGCGTAAGTAAATGATACCTTTCAATGCTTTGCGTAAGTAAATGATACCTTTCAATGCTTTGTGTAAGCAAATGATACCTTTCAATGTTTTGCGTAAGTAAATGATACCTTTCAATGTTTTGCGTAAGTAAATGATACCTTTCAATACTTTGCGTAAGTAAATTATACCTTTCAATGCTTTGCGTAAGTAAATGATACCTTTCAATGCTTTGCGTAAGTAAATGATACCTTTCAATGTTTTGCGTAAGTAAATGATACCTTTCAATACTTTGCGCAAGTAAGTGACACATTTCAATGCTTTGCGTAAGTAAATGATACCTTTCAATACTTTGCGCAAGTAAGTGACGCATTTCAATGCTTTGCGTAAGTAAATGATACCTTTCAATACTTTGCGCAAGTAAGTGACGCATTTCAATGCTTTGCGTAAGTAAATGATACCTTTCAATACTTTGCGCAAGTAAGTGACGCATTTCAATGCTTTGCGTAAGTAAATGATACCTTTCAATACTTTGCGCAAGTAAGTGACGCATTTCAATGCTTTGCGTAAGTAAATGATACCTTTCAATACTTTGCGCAAGTAAGTGACGCATTTCAATGCTTTGCGTAAGTAAATGATACCTTTCAATGCTTTGCGTAAGTAAATGATACCTTTTAATGTTTTGTGTAAGTAAATGATACCTTTCAATACTTTGCGCAATTAAGTGACGCATTTCAATGCTTTGCGTAAGTAAATGATATCTTTTAATGTTCCGCGTAAAGTAATTAATAACTTTAGGTGTTCCACGTAACTGATACATTGTAGTTGTCCGGGAAAAGTAATTGATATCTTTTGTTCTTTTGGGTAAGTAATTGGTACCATTTAATGTTCCGCATCAAGCAATTCCCAACATTTAGTGTTTTGCAGCCCACTAAAGGTTAAGAGACAATTTAAAATTTTTAAACTTGAATTGAATTCATTATTCCATAATGCACTGCGTACAATTTAGATTTCTAGAATTACCTCTATGTATGCACTGAAATAGTTTTATACATTTAGTTTATTTCAGTTACAAGTATTTTATAATATTTTTATACCCCCTCAAGCAGCTGCTTGCCACAGAGGTCTGACAAGAGCCTGTCAGTTTATATGCCAGAGTAGAAGGTCTGAGAGGATGGCAAGACCTCAGCAGGAAACAACACGAACATCCATGCCTTTCCCGGGGCTCGAACCCAGGTCCCGTAGATCAGTAGCCAAGCGCGCTAACCATTCGACTTTCAGTTTTTTAAATTACACATTTATTAAATAATGAAAATGTATGATAATAAAATTATAATATTATTAAAGATCTGACGCGATTTGTATATAATATTTGGAATACCAACCATCCTCAAGAGTATGAAATCCGCCCATAGATTTAGAATTGTATGCAAAAATAGTAATATTATTAAAAAATAAAAATTAATATTAGTCAATGTAGAAAAATCAGATCTTGCTGCCGATTGAAAACTGACTTCATACACTTTGATCGAAAGAATGTAAAAAAATAAAAAAAAACATATAAAAAAACATATAAAATATAAAATTTTATATAAAAATTAATTAGTTATTTTAAATTATTGATATTTAAAAAAGATTTTGATCGAAAGAAGAAAAAAAGAATATAATTTGTTCATAGATGACGATTTTATTAATATAGGAATTTGCTATTATCTCTTTATTCTTGAGAATAAATGATTTTAATTGAACCCATTTAGTTGATTTTTACTTTGGGATGGCAGTCTAATAATCTCTATTGACTCTATACCACAGCTACTTCTTAATGGTATTATATCTACATACACGAAAAAAATTATCTCAGTCTGTATCGAGTCTATCACCGTATAAATCGAAATTGATTGCATTTTTTTTGACAAGGTAAACTGAGTACCCTGCAAATATACGATTTTTTTTGAAGAAACGATCAATAAAATATCAATAAATTCATCAATCCGTGATTTTTAATTTTTTTTAATTTATATATTTTAATTTATATATTTTAATTTCATTTTTTGTTTTTCCTGGCAATCAGTTAAATATTTTCGGTGCTTTCAACACTACTCTGTATCCTAAATTTATCTGTCTTGGGACTCGTTGCTGCGTAAATATTTTAACAATTTGTGACTCATTTATTCTGCAGAACTTTTATGACAAGACTAAAATTTATAACTGTAAAATCAATTAACGTTTTTAATTGGTTACAAAAATTTTTGGGGAGACTGATGTTGTAGGTTTTCGAAGCACAAGATGAATCGATGTCAGAATTAAATGACACCATTTTTTAGTCTGAAATCTATTTCAACAGTGTTTTTTTTTAAACTCTAGTTAGATGTGACGAGTCACGTAGTGAAAATTGGTATTAGGTGTTTTATTTTGCATATTTGAGGATTGCTACTTGGGTTATTTGAATTCTGAAAGGCACTTTTTTTGCGTACAATGGGCTAAATGGTCAGATTACAAGGACCCCAAGGGGTGAGAGAAGGTTGGGGGAGGGGCCTGGACAGCATTTGACAAGGAGGAGACCAGTTATCCTGGCAGGAGACCAGACCTCCTATCAAAGTCATTTAATGTGTTCTTTAACCCTTTCACGACTAAGGGAAACATTTTTCCCATTTTAAAATTGGTGATTGTCGTATTTAATTATAACCTTATCTGCATTTTTAATACAGAATGTCAAAATAGAACGTATGCCGAACGCAATTACGTAAACGGGAACGTTTAGAAAACAAAAACAGAACTGTCAGGACGCATAATATATGTACAGTCGCTCAAAAAAGTATCCGAACACTACGGTCGATTACAGAATTCAGAAAAAATATCTGGCAACGATTTTTTTAGAAATTAGTGATCTGGCAACCTTCGTGTCACGTGATCACTAATTTCTAAAAAAATCGTTGCCAGATATTTTTTCTGAATTCTGTAATCGACCGTAGTGTTCGGATACTTTTTTGAGCGACTGTACTATGTGCAATGTCCATCTTTGCCTCACAACCAAAAGAAATTGCTTCGCAGAATATCATAATTAGCACATCATTTTGTATAGTAATTTTATTTCATAATTTTGTATTATTTTAGTTAACATTTTGTTCTAATAAACCAATAAATAAAAGACATTGCATAATAAGCCTAACTATAATTTGTGTTACCTTTATAGTCCATTGGGAAAAATATTTCCCATAAAATTCCAAAAAAACTACAGATTGCTATGTATTTTTCTCATGATTTTTATTTATTTTACGTCTAAACAAACTAAAATAAACAGTTACATACTAATATTTACTCTTAGAAACCTTATGGTCCTGAAAGGGTTAACGTGCACAGGATATGACTCTCTCATACAGAGAGAACCATGGCTTAATGTCCCATCCGACGGACGACGATCTTTCCAAGTTCATCGGTATCCACTTTGTAGCGTATTTGAGGAGTGCTCGAAATTTGCAGTCAGAAATTTATTACTTTCTTAACTGCTTCGAAATAATTTATGTTTTGCAACCTACCCACAATGCTCTGGAGTTTCACAATTTGGAAACCATTGCTCTATGCAGGGTTTTTCAAAGTATGGGTCGCGAAGTCTTTTGGAAAGGGCCGCGGTACATTATAATTTAACTTCGAACTTCATACTGTAAGAAATAATATAAAAATTTACTTTTAAAACGCATTCATATCATAAATGAATTATAACAAATGATAACTATATTTAAAGAAAAGTTGAAAGGAACCAAATTTTTTAGCAAATGTTGAAATCCATGTCATTTTTAATCCTTTGCATGAGACTCTAAGAAACGATCTCCTTAACGTCCCGGGGGCGGGGGTGGCTCAGTCGGTAGCGCGCCAGGCTCGTAATCTGTAGTTCCCAGGTTCGAGTCCCAGCTGGGTCAGAGTTGAGATTTATCTCCGCAATATTTCCCCGCCCTGCCCACGGTCAGTAGGGGACACCGATGGGCTTGGAAAGGCCGCCGTCCGTCGGATGGGACGTTAAGCCGTGGCCTCGTGTGCGGGAGAGCCATACCCTGTGCACGTTAAAGAACACGCTGGATGGCCTAGACGGGAGGCTACCATCTGTCTCCCAACAGCTGTTCCAGTGGGTCCCCTCCCCCAACCTTCTCTGAGCCTTCGGGGTCCATGTGACCTGACTATTTAGCCCATTGTGTGCAAAAAAGTGCCGCTCAGAGGTAAAACAACCCAACCCAATCTTAACGTCCCATACGACGCCTTCTTGCACAAGGAACATTTTCCTTGCGCAGGAGAGCCATACCCTGTGACACGTTAAATAACCCACTGGATGGCCTTGACGGGAAGGTTCCATCTGTCTCTTAACAGCTGTTCAGTGGGTTGACTTTCCCAAACTTCTCTGCGGCCTTGAGGTCCTTGGGACCCGCCTATTCTGTGCAAAGAAAGTGTCGTTCTGAAGTAAATCAACTGAACCTATTTCCTCATTATTGTGAATACTTCGTTGATATTAAATCTAATTATATTAAGCAAAATGTATTAATAATAAAATTTTGTTTCGTATTTATTATTTCTACAGTGAAATCCTGTATTTTTCAAGGTCTAACAGTCTCCGAAACGTTTTATTTACGAGGATTCCGAGACAAAATTTTAAAAACCTGGTCTAGACTAGGAGTTCTCAACGTGGGATACGGGGTAAAATTTTTTGGGGTACGCCGTGAGAGCTCAAAAGTCGATTACCCAGTAAAATGTTTATAATTTTATAAGATTTGTTAAATTGTTTATGCCATTTACCATTTTTTGTGTTTATCGATATATGTAATTTATGAATACAAAATTTATATATATATATATTATTTTACTCCCATTGTTATACTATAACTATAGTTTTATCTATTTACACAAGGGGTACGCCAGTTACATACACATTTCCAAGGGGTACGTGAAGCATGAAAGGTTGAGAACCACTAATCTAGACTATTCGCAGATTTCTAAATCAAATCGCAAATGAAGTAATCAGAAAAATATTGTTTCAGGTGACGTCATTTCTTACGATTTTCAAGAGAAATTTATTGCTATTAAACAATGCTTCATGTCTAACTTTTGACATTAAAAAATAAGATCGTCACATTTCAAGAAAATGTGATCTTTTTTATCAGAAATTTAAAGGTAAGATCCAGAGAGTTTCGTGCCTTTAGAAAAAGTAACTAAAAAGAAAATTATATTAAGTTGTAAAACGTAATAAATCTTCCCCATATATTTTCTCCATATTATCTGCATTGCTTTCTCTTTCCGGGTCTTTTTAAACCAGAAAGAGTTAAACTGATAATATTATTAATGGGTGTATGTTTTTTATTGGACTTTTTATAATATTTCAATGAACTTTTGACAGTTAAAAAGCAAGAGATAAAATTATGAAAAAACATATTTCACTTTTCTTGTAACTGCAGTCTTCCTGTCTGGATGCATCCCCTATCATTTTTTGATTTACTGTAGAAGAGTTATGCGTGTATCACTTGAATGTCATGAGCAAATCTGATGGAGATGAAAGTATGATGGGGAGGGATACATAGGGTGATACAGGGGGTGAGGACATGCAGGTGGCAGATGAGGCCGTCGGAGCGCCCCCTAACCGCCGTGTCATCGGACCATCAGACTGGTATGTCGAGGGTTGAACGACCTTAGCTGCAGCTCATCGGCCCAAGTCAGCGGAGCTCCCCATCTGTTGCATCTGCACCCAGTTGGGTGCCTAGTCTTTCTGTTCGTACTACTTATGTTCAGGAGCATCAGTGGAAAATGGCGTGAGGGGGCTGGTGTTCACGGGGGTTGATGAATTAGGGTAGAAGCCATTAGATCCTCTCCTCGGTCTATTATGCATCACGCTTCTTTACATTTTTCATTTAGAAAGCCGTAAATGAATCAGCTTACTATAACTAATGTTGTTTACCTGAATGAAATATATGATTTATTAGAGTATTAGTGTTTAGATTGGTATTTTTGATAGCAATGGCATGTTATTTTAGACTCTAGCAATTCCTGAATGTATGTGAATGTTTTTCACTAATGTTTTGTTTTAGCAAAGTTTCGTCTTTGTTTTCTTGAATAAGAGTGTTTGTAATTTCTGTGAGATTAAAGGAAATATTTCTGTTAAATGTAATAAACATCCTGTGGGTTTTGTTTCTTCAATAGGGAAACATCTTGTGTAATTTATTATTTCAGCAGAATATATATACTGAGGGACTTATTTTTTCAGGAGATTCATATTGTCTGCGATTTCTTCTTTCAGAAGACATTTATCGTCATTTCAAAAGAAATGAATTGAAGAATTTATTCTCATAAGAGAAAAACAACCTGTTAAACTCATTATTTTAGGGGATATGTATTCTGAAGGACTTATCCTTTCAATAGTGCTGTTTCCTAAGCGATTTATCCTCTGAGTTTTGATGTACACTGGCGGAAATTGAAAAAAGAACACCCAGAAGGAATTCCTTTAGAAACGTCATATTATACTACGTTAATAGTTAAGGGCAGCAGAAACCGTGATCCAAGACTGAAAGTCATTGGATGAAATAATGACGTCACTGAGGATGACAACATATAAATATACGCAGTGCGTATTTAAGAACTAGGGCCTGAAGAAAGAAGTTATTCGTCTTGTGTCGCGTTGTTCAGTGCTCTTTGAAGAAGATATCATGCCTGGACGATGCAGGCGCGCAACATTTGTTCAGTTAGCGGAATTTGAGCGAGGTCGTATAGCGGGTCTTCGGGAAGCAAGTTGGTCTTTTCATCAAATTGCACAGTGCGTTGGACGAGAGGTATCGGCAGTGGTACGATGGTAGCGTCGATGGTCAGAAGAGCATTCGCACACTCGCAGACGTGGTTCCGGGCCACACAGAGCAACGGACGCAAGAAAGGATCGGCGTATCAGGAGGACGGCGGTGGTAGAGCGTCACAAATTCGATCCTCTGTCGTACCAAGGGTGTCTACAAGAATGATACGCAAACGTTCTTTGGAAGCAGGACTACGGGTACACGCGCCGCTGGCACGGTTACCACTGTCACCTCGTCATTGTCAAGCACGTTCGCAGTGGTGTCAAGAACGAGTTCATTGGAGGGAAGAATGACAGTCTGTGGTCTTCAGTGATGAAAGCCGATTCTGCTTAGGAGCGTCTGATGATCGTTTACGCGTCCAAAAGCGACACGGTTAGCGGCTTCTTCCATCGTTCATGCGCCAGCGACACACAGGGTCCACGCCGGGCATCATGGTGTGGGGAACGATTAGCTATCACTCTCGTGCGTGTCTGGTGTTTCTACAAGGTACACTGAACAGCAATATGTACGTCAGCTACATCGTACAGTCGGTCGTCCTGCCACATTTAAGTGTAATCTAAAATATGATATTCCAGCAGTATCAGAGCAACTCAGCATGCTCTTCAAGCAGTGCACCAACTCCCTTGGCCAGCACGCTCTCCGTACTTGTCTCCCCAATCGAGCATGTCTGGGACTGAATCGGACAATGATTCTTCCACGAGTCCTGCAGGCAACGACCATCGCTGAATTACGCGTCTAAGTTGAAAGTGCATAAAATGGTATCCCCCAGCGTGATATCCAGCATTTGTACGACCGATTGCATGTCAGATTGGAAGCTTGTATTGCTTGCTCTAGGAGGTTCAACACCTTATTAAAATGTGCCTTCTGTAAATGTAATACTTATTAAAAAGTAAAATAAACATTGATTCACTTCACACGTGTGATCACTGTCCTTTCTCAACAAATAGTTTCTACTAAATAAATCTCATAGATTACACTTAAGTTGTTAATGGTGTTCTTTTTTCAATTTCTGCCAGTGTATTTAAGCATTTAAGTATAGAGATATCCTGTGATTTATCCTTTAAAATGAGATCTATGCTGCAGGATTTATCATTTCAGGAGGGACTTATCCTTTGACTACAGCTGTTTCCTGTAAGATTTATCCTTTAGGTAGAGACATCTTTAAGTGGGGAAGAGATATCCTGTTTGATTTTTAACATTAGGCAGGACTTTGTCTTTTAAGAGAGACTTTCTTGCGGGATTTAATATTTCAGCTGACACATATTTTATAGGGCTTAATCTTTCAAGAGGGAGAGAAATCCCGTGATCTATTTTTGGTGTAGTTTATCCTTTCCGGAAAGACCCTTAAAATATACCTATTCTGTGCAGCTTTTTCTGCTAAGGAACACATAAACTGTTGCACTTACCAATTATAACCGTTTTGTCAGCCATCGTTTACCTTTAAAACTTCTCGCTGGCTATGTTGGTTTAGTTTGGTAATGGTTGGCGTAATCTTTGATATAAGTAGTCTAGTCACAGTATACGAATCACCCACGCACAGCGCTTCCCCCTATGACGTCACTGGTCACGCCCACTTCCGGTCACGTGAATACGCCTCCTTATTAAAATTCATAATTCATAATTAATAATTTTTTAAAGATTAATTAATCCACCCTTTATTAAAAACCCCTTATTAAAAATTCCCCCCCCCTCTATATTAAACACCCGTGGCGCCATCTAGGGTACATGCTGAGTACTGTTTTTAGAAAAACCCTCAATTTTAGTCGTAATTTTTCCAATTTTTGACTCCCCCTCATTAAAAGCCCCCCTTATCAAAATTCCTCCCCTTTTATTAGAAACCCGTGGCGTCCTCTAGTGTATATGATGAATAATTAGAAAAAGCCTTCAATTTTAATCGTAATTTTTAATCCCCCTCATTAAACCCCCCTTATGAAATGTTCCACCCCCTTTATTAAAATTCCCTCCCCTTTATTAAAACCCCCCTTATCAAAAGTTCCCCCCCCCTTTATTAAACTCCCCGATCACAAACTCCCCTGGTATCTACGCTCATCTGAAATTTTCCAAGTCCACTAAATTTTTTGGTGCCAATGATCAGAATGGCTGATGCAATCCTCTAAATAATTACAAGGTCCCATATTTTGTGAATTCAACCTTCACTAGAATAAGGACTATCCCGCAGTAACTGTTTTAAAAGAATGTCCTGCAAAAAATGAAAAAATGCTATTGGGTAAAAATAAAAAAATTAATAAAAAAAATAATAAAAGGAAAATGGCGAATAAATCTGTTTAAAAACATTCGTAATTATGAAAAATATTGAGGGGTAATATGGTCTGGTGACCTGTAGGGGCGACATTAAAGACCCTCTATAGAACACGCAACAAGCGTGCAAAACCTCACCCCCGGACCACGTTTTACTGACGGATGGTTTTGCAATCGATACAATAGATCATAGCATTTTATTAAATAAATTGGAAAATTACGGTATTCGCGGTATATTGTTAGATTGCTTTAAAAATTATTTATCAGACAGATACACAATTACTAAAATAAAAAACTGCTACAGCAGAAAAGTAATTACACGATGTGGAATTCCCCAAGGCTCAATTTTAGGTTCTTTATTATTCCTAGTATACATAAATGATTTGTTCAATACAAAATTAAATAGTGCTATTTATCTATATGCTGACGACATTGTTTTAATAAACAGTCAGAAATATTTAAATGATAGCATTTCAGATGTTCAAACAGATTACAATAATATTATTAGATGGTTAAATCATAATGAAATCTATTTAAATGAGAAAAAAACAAAACTGATGATTATTCATTCACCAGGTTTGACGAAACTTACAAACTAAAAATTCAGCATAATAAAAATACAAGACTTCAAAACCAAAGTTATTAAAAATTGCCAAATTTTCGAAATAATTACGAGAAACATACCTGCGAATATCAAGTACCACTTATATTTAATGCTATTCCAAAAGAATTACTAAATATAGATTCTTTTAGAAGACTTAAAATGGAATTAAAAATTTATTTGGTATTTTCTAGTTAGCTGATTTTTATGTATTGTGTTTTGTGGATTTATTTGATGTACACCATTTTTGTCGCTAAATGACCTATGTTTAATATAATTTATTCATTTTCCTGCAGATAAGCTATTTAGCTTTGCGGGTCAAAGTGTAAATGTATTTGTATTCTTTACTCTTATGAATAAAAATTATATTCTAAAAAAAAAAAAATCTGAAAAGTCCTGCGAAATTAAAAAATATTATTCCAAACGGGGAATCACAAGGGTTTTATTGACGGATGAATCTTGGATAACCCCCTTCGGTGTCGACCCCTCTTTGCTTCCCTATCAGACGCCGATATGTTATCTAGACCCACTGGCACTCTTTATCGTAGTTTTGGGACTCGAAATTTTTCCAAATCCAGAGACGCTTGCTAGCCCTTCTGACTAAACCCATATTGTCTACCTCATTTCAATCTCCTTTCGTTTCAGGCCAACACAGGATATGGAAACAATGTTTTCTCTTATCGAAACATCCCATTTATGACAGGTAAGGTATTTGTTTACCCCGTCAGAAGAAGACAAGCCATTTTGAAATTACGCGCCCCTAAACTTCCAAGAGTTGAGCTTCTCTTATTTAGTCTCCATCGGATTCAAGGATGATGCCATCAGATAACTGTGTTTCCACGTCAGGACTAGTTTTGGAAAGTGGTTTTACGTTAAATCTGCCATGTCTCAATTAATTACTCTCCGCCGTTACGCGACATGGTTTTATTCCTAATACTTATTACCACTGTAGCCTCAGTACATGATGCAAACTCGTTCCTAGGAAGTAACGCTACTCGGTAACAATTTATTCCTATGAAGAAAAATCAGCTATGGGAGTCTACAGTTCTAAAAGCTCTCACAGTTTTTAAAAATCGTCTCTTCCACCGTTTACCGGTGAATGTGATGACGCTGATGAAATTCGCGTTGCGGCGTCAGTTACACGCTTTACAAGGTCAGTTGTTTTCATCAGGTATTTGTACGCAGCAGAATGTTATAGAAAGTAAGGATGCTAAAAGTACATTGCGGGTACCCTTGTGTTTCTGCTTGCTTAAAAAACTTTAGTTCCAACATGAGTTAACGGAGTAGGGGACATTAGTTTTAACAAAAACACTAGCCTACTATAAAAAAAAATATACATAAATCTCACTCGATCGTAACCTCTCAACTTACCTGAGCTAATTCACCGAAATATTATTTGCAGCTGGACTGATAGTCAAAATTTAGCAAATACTTCAGCGATTATATCAGTATATCTATGGAACAAGCTTCTTCGGCTACATAAAAATCCGCCTAACTATGCTCTGACATATATATTCTGATCGGTCTCAGTAAAAGGATTCTGATCATCGTCTCTGTTAAAAATTTCTGAAACCTACCATCATTGTCATGTGATCTGTTGATATGGCCCAGGAGACACACCACGGCAACAGGCAACCGGTGATAAAGGTCACTGGGGCACTCGCGCTGACCTATGGGATAGCGCTTCGTTGTGAAAAACAGATAAATTGTGAAAATTAGATATGGTTCGACTTACTTTGAGAAGAGCAATCGCTCCATGCTTTATCTTCCTCGAGGATGCCCTAATGAGAAAGTGAAATAATCACTCGTTTCCTGACGAAATGCAACAATTCAGCATGTTCCTTCAAAATAAGGAATTCTTCTGCCGTCTCAGGAGATGCACTTAAAAATTGAGAAGAATCTATGAAATTCAAAGTTCCAAGGGAGAATGCTGTGTATTTTTCCATATTATTGGGAATGCAATTAATCTTCTTGATTACACCGATTCCTTGCAGATGGCTGTCCTTTAGGTTATGAAATATAACTGGAATCTTATTTGGGAGCTTAAAAATGAGATTACACGTATTATGAGTGGCTCCTCGGATCACGACCTGAAGACCGACGTGCTCCTCTTAGCCGATGTGTTTCACTTTGTGTCAGATACTATGAAATTGATCCCTGTCATGTTTACACAGCTCCGGGGTTAGTTCAGTGATATGCAAACAAGCATTTAGAATGAAAAACTGATTGCAAGTTTGCTTCACTGTCATACAATCTTAGAGTTAAACTCATTATATAGCTTAATCTTCAGATGCATGTTTCACCACAGATTCGTAAAGCTCTCATTATGTATTCTTTGCTTTCTCTCCTACAATACCACTAGCACACATCTCACAAGATAATTAAAGTAACTTGCTCAATCACTGATTCATCTTCCCTATGTGTATATTTACTTTCTAATAAACCATACTTTAACGACCAAAGTAGGTAAGTCGCAAGCTTCATCTGAGTCAGATTATTATTTTTTCCATATATCTGCTAATTCTTTACGTTGAAAATCTCACAATAGCCTGAAATAGACAGTTACTTTACTTTCTAGTTACATACTTATTTCATTAATGAATCAGTAGATTGAAGATGTAAAGTATGTAGTTTTATATATATATATATAAATAACAGTTTATTTTATTATACTAATATCAATAATCAATTGATTAAACAATTTAGGACCAACATACATAATATTTCGTCTAAATTTTGATTTAAAAATTTCAGGGGTTTCTAATTCTATAATCATATTTTAGCTGACCGAAATCAGTGAAATGTTGAAAAACATAAATCATACTCTTTGTAAGTATAGATTTCTTAAAGGTAAAATTTCGATTCCAAGGAATTCATATTAGCACATTTTGATTTTGCATCATAACTCTAATAATGTATCTCTGTAAAACCATATTTCTCCGAAAATAAGACCTAACCGGAAAATAAGCTCTAGCATGATTTTTCAGGATGCTCATAATATAAATAAATACCCCTCAAGCAGCTGCTTGCCACAGAGGTCTGATAGGAGCCTGTCAGTTTATACGCCACAGTAGAAGCTGGGAGAGGATGGCGGGACCTCAGCAGAAAAACCTCACAAACGTCCATACCTTATCGGGGACTCGAACCCAGTTCCCTTAGATCAGTAACCAAGAGCGCTAACCACTCGGCCACGGGACGGCTCATAATATAAGCCCTACCCCAAAAATAAGCCCCAGTTAAGATCGTCAGCTAGACGGACGCATTTAGTACGTCCGATGCAACACACGACGGACGTATTGAATTATAAAATAATGAGATTAATATATAATTAAATATAAACAAATAATATTATTGACATTAATACTTAAAATAAATGATAATATAAATTATAATTAAGTATTTGTAAATACTTGATTATAATCTATTGCTGGACATGAGAGATTGGGGCCAATGGTTCTACAGGAAAAGTAGTCGCAAGAAATTCAGGCCGGAATTTGGGGTTTGGAGAGTTAGGATGATGTTTCAGAATAATACCCTAATTTTAAATAAGCCCTAATGCGTTTTTGGAGCAAAAATTAATAGAAGACCCAGTCTTATTTTCGGGGAAATACGGTAGTTCTAATCTACATAAGTAATCATATAAATGAAACTCAAGGAATAATATTGGGGCGGGGGTGGCTCAGTCGGTAGCGCGCCAGGCTCGTAATCTGTAGTTCCCAGGTTCGAGTCCCAGCTGGGTCAGTGTTGAGATTTATCTACGCAAAATTCCCCGCCCTGTCCACGGTCAGTAGGGGACACCGATGGGCTTGGAAAGGCCGCCGTCCGTCGTATGGGACGTTAAGCCGTGGCCCCGTGTGCGGGAGAGCCATACCCTGTGCACGTTAAAGAACACGCTGGATGGCCTTGACGGGAGGCTACCATCTGTCTCCCAACAGCTGTTCCAGTGGGTCCCCTCCCCCAACCTTCTCTGAGCCTTCGGGGTCCATGTGACCTGGCCATTTAGCCCATGGTGTGCAAAAAAGTGTCGCTCAGAGGTAAAACAATCCAACGTTAAAGAACACGCTGTATGGCCTTGACGGGAGGCTACCATCTGTCTCCCAACAGCTGTTGCAGTGGGTCCCGTCCCTCAACCTTCTCTGAGCCTTCGGGGTCCATGTGACCTGGCCATTTAGCCCATGGTATGCAAAAAAGTGCCGCTCAGACGTAAAGCAACCCAACTCAAGGAATAATATATTTAAATTGTCGTTCTATGCACACAAAACAAACTAAATGTAACATTTAAATAACAAATATAGTAAGAGCAAGTTTCTGATTTCGAACCAGATATCAAACTTTCGTACTAAAAAAGAATCAGAACTGGTGGTCCTTTAAATTAATCGGCCTAAATCTTAGATGTCTTAAAGCCCGTCTCTGTACCTGGCCCTTTAGCAGGTTGTATGAAAACACTCATAAAGTCGTAAAAACACTCATAAAGTCATAAAAACACTCATAAACTCATAAAGTCATTCAACCAAAATTCAAATCTATGAAAAAAATGAGCCTTCTGATGTTGAAACATCTCAGAAAGGGAATAGACCTGGTAACATCAACGATAAGCGAAATTCAATATCAGGTATTAAAAAGAAATCTATATCTAAGTTATGAATAGTAGATTCTAATGGTGTTGACTCCCCTTTGAGTCACATCTTTCTGAGAATTTTCTTATAAATATCATCCAGACAAAAATGCACAGATAAAAGAAAAAAAATGGAAATTTCCCATACTGTCATTACAGCAACGTATGAGGAATCAGACAGAACCCAAACGCTTTCTATGCAATCACTAGTTGTGTGGTAAATGGTGAGTCTGTTGTCCAATCTATTGTCTCTAGTTCCCACACACAACCAGGCGAACACAATTCTTAGAAAAATATCACCTTCACTTTCTCTGCTGTCTCTGTTTTCAGTCTGTGTTTTTTTTCGCTCAAACGTCTGTCTAGACAATCTGCTTGCTCTAACCTTCCTAGTTTCTTCTTTCTATACTCTCATTAGAGAAGAGGTCTGTTATTCTCTTTCTTATTGCTACTGCTGTTTCCACAGTTTCATTACAATTCTTTCGGTGGGCAAAATTCATTCTCTATAGCATAACAAAGGTAGATCTCCCGAACCTACCGGTCACTCCCTTTTTATGTCAAAGAGAAAGTTTTGCGATCTGTGAGAAGCAAATATTTTACGTTCCTGTTGGTTTGTCTAAACACTTTTGAACGAATTGAAGTGCACGCAACTCTACTGCTCCACAAAGAACTGCAGGCCTAATTTGCCTCTTCTTATTCTTAAAGAGGTCTGGCCCTAGAAAAGAATTGGTAGGCGGAGGAGGGGGGGGAGATTGGGGATATTAGCCCCTGGGTTGAACTAGCGCGATCAAAAATTACTCTCAATGAATAGTACAATATATATACACAGTCGTATCAGAATAATATGACCAGCTACCATGCATACACTATGGGGGGGCGAGGGCGGGGGGGGGGCTCAGTCGGCAGCGCGCCAGGCTCGTAAACTGTAGTTCCCAGGTTCGAGTCCCAGCTGGGTCAGCGTTGAGATTTATCTCCGCAAAATTTTCCCGCCCTGCCCACGGTCAGTAGGGGACACCGATGGGCTTGGAAAGTCCGCCGTCCGTCGGATGGGACGTTAAGCCTTGTCCCCGTGTGCGGGAGAGCCATACCCTGTGCACGTTAAAGAACACGCTGGATGGCCTTGACCGGAGGCTACCATCTGTCTCCCAACAGCTGTTCCAGTGGGTCCCCTCCCCCAACCTTCTCTAAGACTTCGGGGTCCATGTGACCTGGATATTTAGCCCATGGTGTGCAAAAAAGTGCCACTCAGAGGTAAAACAATCCACAATCAATCCACTATGGTAGGTGGTCATATTATTCTGATACGACTGTGTATGTTTCCCTCTGTTTTATTGGCTGCAATGTTTTGCCTCCGTTCCGACTATTAAAATTCTCCGGTAAAAGACAAGTCATGATTCTTCTTCATCCCTTTAGTATCCTTCATCCTATAGCCTGTGATATCAGAAAAATAACTATATATTAATTAAAAAATTTAAAACATACCTATCTTCTATAGGGCTCTAAAAATTAGAAAATAAACCTAAAGCATATCGATGGTACAATCAGTCACTGAGTTCGGCAATCTTGTTGAGTAGGTAAATCGGCGACCTATCTTTCTTTGAAGCGAAATACGAACTCGGTGATTGATTGCACCATCGATATGCTTTAGGTTTATTTTCTACTTTTTAGGGCCCTGTAGTAAGACAGGTATTTTTTAAATTTTTGCATTTTATATTTTTTTGTTGTCACTAAAAACACCTACCTTCCAAACCTTTGATATACGTCTCATAAATATCAAGCACATTTACCCCCTTTTGCCAAGGGAGTCAATCTGTATAGCCTATGACACTCCCCGCGTCACAAGCGACACATAGCTCGTTACGTTCCGCACTCCCGTTCAGGAGATAAAGAGAAACAATCATTTTCGCATTGTCCCCCTTTTTTTTGGGGGGGGGGAATGAAGCACGAGGGGGCAAATTTTCATAGCCTACGACATTCTCAGCGTCAGAAGCTTTCATTCGACATATAGCTTGTTGGGTTGGGTTGCTTTACCTCTGAGCGGCACTTTTTTGCATACCATGGGCTAAATGGCCAGGTCACATGGACCCCGAAGGCTCAGAGAAGGTTGAGGGAGGGGACCCACTGGAACAGCTGTTGGGAGACAGATGGTAGCCTCCCGTCAAGGCCATCCAGCGTGTTCTTTAACGTGCACAGGGTATGGCTCTCCCGCACACGGGGCCACGGCTTAACGTCCCATCCGACGGACGGCTGTCTTTCCAACCCCATCGGTGTCCCCTACTGACCGTGGGCAGGTCGGGGGAATTTTTACGGAGATAAATCTCAACGCTGACCCAGCTGGGACTCGAACCTGGGAACTACAGATTACGAGCCTGGCGCGCTACCGACTGAGCCACCCCCGCCCCCATATAGCTTGTTACTTTCGGCCTCCGCGTTCTGGAGATATAGCTTAAGAATAGTTTCCATATTTCCCCTTTTTTCGGGGGGGAAAGCACGGGGGTCCATTTTTGATAGCCTATGACACTCCCCGCGTCACAAGCTTTCATTTGGCACATACCGTATTTTAACGTGTATAAGGAACCCTCGTGTTTAAGGAACCCCCCTGATTTTTCATCAAAGATATTTTTCATCAAAGTAATTTGTTAATATCTATATTACTATCCATGTATAAGAAATCTTCCTATTTTTGGGACCCAATTTTTGGCAAAAAAAGGTTCCTTATACTCGTTAAAATACGGTAAATCATTAAGTTTCTTCATCGCGTTCGAAAGATATGGTGGAATCCTTTTGTCAAATCCATAAACCGAACAACCGACAAATGTCAAAACCAAAAGCAATAAGAAGACAGGTAAAAACACTATTCTCACCGCTCTCAAAATATTTACACCAGGGGTGGGAAGATTTTCTCAATGCTTCCATTGAGAAAACCTTCCCACCCCTGGTGTAATAACTGAGAAAACCTTACCACCCCATCGAGAAAACCTTCCCACCCCTGGTGTAATAACTGAGAAAACCTTACCACCCCATCGAGAAAACCTTCCCACCCCTGGTGTAATATCTTGAGGACTGATGGGGGGACTAGACCGTTACCCGGTCTAGTCCCCCCATCAGTCCTCAAGATATCAAGGACAAAGAAACAATCTATAGCCTATAAAAAGTGATTCATATTTATCAAACTGTAAAAAAATATACATAATATAATTATAAATTATATATATATATTACAATTATAGTAATATTATAAATGATTTTATGGTTAGGGCGTTTGGTTACTGATCAGAGGGACTGGGTTCGAACCCAGGGTTCTATTATTATTATTTATTATTTACTTTGAGCAGAACATGTAACAGTATTATTTACTTTACATGGATGGATGTTTGTGTTATTTTCTGCTGAGGTTTTGCGTTTTCCGCAGACTTTCTGTATGGCATATTAAACTGACAGGCTCCTGTCAGAACTCTGTGACAAGCATTTGTTCGAGGAGATTTTTTTAATCAAAAAATCACATCCGAATTTGAGTATTTTTAGATACCCATGCAAAAAGCCCAGGTTCCCTATCGCTGAGGGGCGGGGATGGCTCAGTCGGTAGCGCGCCAGGCTCGTAATCTGTAGTTCCCAGGTTCGAGTCCCAACTGGGTCAGCGTTGAGATTTATCTCCGCAAAATTCCTCGCCCTGCCCACGGTCAGTAGGGGACACCGATGGGGTTGGAAAGGCCGCTGTCCGTCGGATGGGACGTTAAGCCGTGGCCCCTTGTGCGGGAGAGCCATACCCTGTGCACGTTAAAGAACACGCTGGATGGCCTTGACGGGAGGCTATCATCTGTCTCCTAACAGCTGTTCCAGTGGGTCCCCTCACCCAACCTTCTCTGAGCCTTCGGGGTCCATGTGACCTGGCCATTTAGCCCATGGTGTGCAAAAAAGTGCCGCTCAGAGGTAAAACAACCCAACCCTATCGCTGATTTAGACCATAATGCTAATTACAGTGATGGAACATATTAGTCAAAATTTAGTACTTAAATGAAAGTAATATTGAAAATACTCTAGGTGAATATTAATGTTCTAGTTCGCAAAACAGCACTTTGTATGCGTGACAAGTCACAAATTAGTATAGAAATTACAGAGAGACAGCCCAAGAATAGATTATCCAAGAATGCATTCCAGTTGCATTAGTTTCTGTTGCAAAAATAATCATCGTATGCAACATCGCATGTTGCATTCAACACTCCAAAGGTGGTGGTCCTCGTACTTCGAATTTAGCTTACATTGTCTACAAACTATCACGAAAAACTCTCCTCGATATCATTATCGTCAAGACGAAAAGCGTGCAGCAGTCGTCACTACGTGATCAAGAAGCACGCATTGCATTTTGAGCTTGTTTCTCTTGCAATCAACGAACAACAACACTGAAGTGTTAGAAAGAACAAGGAATCAGATGTCAACTCTGATACGTATTGTTTTACCTCTGAGCAGTCGTTTTTTCACACAATGGGATAAATGGCCAAGTCATAAAGAGCCCAAGGGCTCAGAGAAGGTTGGGAGGAGGGGAACCACTGGACAACAGTTAGGAGAGAAGATCTCGCCAAGGCCATCGAGCTTGTTCTTTAACGTGCACAGGGCATGGGCTTTCCAGCACACGGGGTCCACGGCTTAATATCCCATCCAAAAGACCGCTGCATTTACAGGCTCACTGTGTCCCCAACAGACCGGGGGGGGGGGGGGGGGGGGCTCAATCGGTAGCGCACCAGGCTCGTAATCTGCAGTTCCCAGGTTCGAGTCCCAGCTGGGTCAGCGTTGAGATTTATCTCCGCAAAACTCCCTGCCCACGGTCAGTAGGGGACACCGATGGGCTTCGAAAGGCCGCCATCCGTCGGATGGGAGGTTAAGCTGTGGTCCCTTGGTCCTGAGAGCCATACCCTGTGCATGTTAAAGAACACGCTGAATGGCCTTGACGGGAGGTTACCATATGTCTCCCAACAACTGTTCCAGTGGGTCTCCTCCCTCAACCTTCTCTGAGCCTTCGGGGTCCTTGTGACCTGGCCATTTAAACCATTGTGTGTCGCTCAGAGATAAAACAACCCAACCAAAGTCACCACCAGATCAAGGGAGAGACTTTGCGGAGAAAAATCTCAATGCTCGCTCAGGCGGGACTCTAACTGGAAACTGCAGATTGCGAACCTGATGCACTACCTACTGAGTCCCTCCCCCCCGCACCCAGATATCATCTCACCAGTCAAATATTTTGCTACGTGGACAATACGGAGTGAACAGAAAAATGCTTTTGCATGCAATGCTAAAGCGAGTTTTAAAATTTGCTTTATAGAAAACTTAAATTTTTTTCACGGAAATATTTTTTGCTAATAAACCAAGAAAGATCATGCACTGGCAATTTTAGCAAAGGGTCATGGACACACTGCAAAATTATTATCGCAAAATGCACCTGTTAGCACAATACACCTTACGTAGTTTGATTCATGTCAATATCTTAATTTTGAATATTTGCTATTACTGTTGTCTTATCATCCAATCCACTGGCAATATTTAGTAAAACTAAATCTGTGGATTTGTGCACACAATGGGCTGAGTAGCCAGGTCACAAGGACCCTAGAGAAGGATACAAGAAGGAAAATCCACTGGACAGCTGTTAGCTGAGGGTTGTTTTACCTCTGAGCGGCACTTTTTTGCACACAATGGGCTAAATAGCCAGGTCACAAGGACCCGAAGGCTCAGAGAAGGTTGGGGTGGGGACCCTCTGGAACAGCTGTTGGGAGACAGATTGTCGTCTCCCGTCAAGGCCGTCCAGTGTGTTCTTTAACGTGTACAGCTCTCCCGCACACGGAACCACGGTTTAATGTCCCATCCGACGGCGGCGCCCTTTCCAAGCCCATCGGTGTCCGTTACTGACCGTGGGCAGGGCGGGAAGTTTTGCGGAGATAAATCTCAACGCTGACCCAGTTGGGACTCGAACCTAGGAACTGTTGATTACGAGCCTGGCGCACTACCGACTGAGCCACCCCTGTCTCTTCTGATGATGCTATAAAGCTCTCCTGCATAAGGAGTCATAGCGTAACGTCCCATCCGAGGGACTGTAAGCTATTATATGTCCATCAAAGTTCCCTTTTTGGAATCGAGAAACAAAATGGCGCTAACAGAAGAAGACTCGATGCAGACATAGTGGAGCCTCCAACATGTGAATATCAACTTACGAACGTGACATGTAACCGACTAAGACAATCCCTACATAGTATTGCTGAACAAACGTTTTTTGTCCACAGAATATTTCTAAAGTCATTTCTAAAATTATAACTTTGTATCAAACTCTTAACAATTCTAGTACAGTTTATTATCTGACCTACACAAAACTTAGACCAACTCTTAATCAGCATTAGAAAAGGAAGGTGAAAAATCAAAATCAAAGACCAAGATAAAATTCGAAGAGAATCAATATAGGCTTTCTTTCTGAACTTTTTCTGATTCCTTATGACCTAGCCTGTTTAGGCCATTGTGTAAATCAACAAAGTACCACTCAGAGATAAAAAAAATCCAAAGGATAAAAATGCACTTTCTTCCTAGAACTATAAACACTACTGATATACTCTCTTCATAGGATGTCTTACGGGTGTCGTTTTCATTTTCTTTAACCTCCAAACAAGCTTCTTTCAGTGATCACTTTCACTATTTGCATTTGCTGTTGACGTAGCAGCGTAGCGTCTTATGATTGGCTGCTAATGATAGCTCTGAGCCGAGAGCTACGAATGTTATTAACAAAAATAAACAATCACAGAGTTAGCGACCTTTTCTTTTTCTACCAATGAGATGACTAGCATCTTCTCTTACCTTCGCGAAGTCGTCAACAAGAACGGTGGCTGTTCACGTTTATGCGAGGTCATTGGATTTCCCGTAGGGGTCACTTTTCTTTTCGTTAACTCTCCTCATTTCTAGCGGAGGGGCCGTCAAAGCGTTGAATCTGGCGTATGATCAAGTTACAACAGGGATTTCTTTCTCCAAAGTCTTTTCTTCTGTAGGAAAACATTAAATTACGGAGTTGATAGAAATTGATGGTTTTTAAATTGGAAATGTATATTTACTTCACTATAGATTTATTAATCTCAAGGTCTTGGAACCAATCTCTTGGAACCAATAAAAAGCAACCTCTTAACAAGTATAGATCATCAACCTGTCATCCTACGTATTTCCTTACTTCTGCATTTTGTCATTTTCTGATTTTGTGTTAGCATTCCAGTCATTCTATGTTACTAATATCTCGTCTTCTGTCATATTATATGTTTGTCATCTCTTTTCCTTTTATCCTGTGTTTCCATCATCTAGCCTCCTGTCGTATTACGTATTTCTATCTTTTCCACTTTATTCTGTGTTTCCATCATCCATCATCCTATCATTCTAGGTGTATCCATCATCCAACCACAGCAATCCATACTCACAATCTGCAGTTCCCAGATTCGAGTTCCAACTGCTCCTGCATTGAGATTCATTACCGCTAACTCTCCATTGCTAACTACGTCATCGTTGAGAAACGGTATACCGTTGGTCTTATAAAGGTCGTCGTCCGTCGAAATTGACGTTAAGACGTGGCTCCGTGTATAAGAAAACCATACTGTGTGCCCATTAAAGAACACGTTGGATATCCTTGACGGGAGGCTTCTATCTCCTAACAACAGTCCAACAGATAGATCCCTCTCCCCAACTTTCTCTGAGCACTTTGGTTCGAGTCCTTGGATGGTCTTTGGTACTTTTCAATTTAGCTCATTGTGTGCAAAAAGAAAAGTGTTATTCAGAGGTAAAACAACTATCCCAACTCATCATCCAGACACTTGTTTTATTTTTGGCGTCCAGCAGTTCATTTCTGTTATCTAGCATGGGCAGGGTGGCTCAGTCAGTAGAGCGCCAATCTCGTAATCTGTAGTTCTCAGGTTCGAGTTCTAGCTGGGTCAGCGTTGAGATTTATCTCTGTAAATTTCTCCGTCGTGCCCACGGTCAGTAGGGGACATCGATGGGCTTGGAAAAACCGTCGTCCGTCGGATGGGACTTTCATTCTATTATAGATAGATAGACTTTCATTCTATTAACCTGTGTGTTACATTATATCTTTTTTCTATGATCCATTCTATTTTCTTCCATCATCTTTTTATTTTCCTTATTTTGCATTTCCATCATCAACCTCCTCTTATCCTGTATGTTCCCATGATTATTCCTTTAATTTTCCGACACCCCTAAGAATGGCTTTTAATTTCCACGCACTCTTAAGAAAGATCTTCAATTTCCGTGGCAGTCCTAAGAATGATCTTTAATTTCCGCGGCACCTCTAAGAATGACCTTTAAATTTCTGGCAGTCCTAACAACAGTGTTTAATTTCAGCGGCAGCCCTAAGAATCATCTTTAATATCCACGGAATCCCTAATAAAGGCCATTAATTACCGTGGTACCCATAAGAACGATCTTTAATTTCCACGGCAGCCCTAAGAACGATCTTTAATTTCCCAGCATCCTAAGAATGGCCTTTAATTTCCACTGCACCCCTAAGAATGGTCTTTAATTTCCGCTGCACCCCTGAGAAAGGTCTTTATATCCATGGCACCCTTAAGAACGGTCTTTAATTTCTTCAGCACACCTATAAGAACAGTTCTTTAATTACCTTGGCACCTCTAAGAATGCTCTTTAATTTTCGAGGCATACCTAAGAACCGTATTTAATCTCCGTAGAACCATTAAAAATCGTATTTAATTTCCACGGAATCCTTTAGCACGGTTCAACTTTTGTTGCACATCTAAGAATGGCAATTAATTCATTAAATTTCTGAAATAAAGAACCAGTTTCTTTTAAAAATTATTAAAATGCTATGAATATTAATATATTAGATATAATTGGCAATGAGTTAAGTATTAATGTACTAAATATTATAATACATTAATCAACTTTATAATTAGTACATACTGATTAATATTTTAATTGCGATAATCAATAAAAAATATTAATTTGTATTAACAAATAATTTACACTCATATGTATTATCAAAACAAGAATATTTTACGTTAACAGGTGTTTTATGAATTATTAGAAATGAACTATTTTTGTAATTAAATAAAATAATTTATTTTTCCCTCACAGAGTCACTTGTTAAATATCTCTACACTCGTCACTCCTAACTCATATTTATTAGTTTAGGTTTTTTTTGTGACCTTTTTCTTTAACTACTATTGAAGCCCAAAGTGTCATAAAGAAGGAAAACTGCCCAAATAACTAGCAATTGGGAGTAGTTTATTCACAACCTACCGTTCCCCCTTTGCACAGTGCTTTCCCCCCCTATGTCGCAATCGTCCACGTTGCCTTCTTGACTTGGACCCCCTATGTCGCAATCGACCGGAAATTGACCTGTGCTGGGCCACGCTGCCTTCTGAACTTTGACCCCTATGTTGCACTCAACAGGAAATTGACCCTGGCATTGCAACTGTCGTGGTATTAATAATTCATAATTAATAATTCATAATTAATAATTCATAATTGAAAATTCCTCCCCCTTTTAACCCCTGGTGCTATCTAGTTTTTAACTCTAATTTTAAGTCCTCCTTCTCGAATAGTCTCGATTTTCCTTTATCGATTTTTCTTTATTTCAGACCCCCCAATGGTTGACTTATATTTTAAACCCTCCACTTGCAGACCCCCTGGTTGACCTATATTTTAAGCCCCCCTCCTTCCCTCGGATTACAAGCCTCAGAATAATTGCACAGAAAAGGATGACACAAGTCTCAATTGTAAAAACACCTCCAAAAAGACCCCCCTGGTTGACCTATATTTTAAGCCCTACCTATATTCTAAGCTCCCTCCTTCCCTCGGACTGATTGATGCACGCCTAAGAATAATTGCACAGAAAAGGATGATTACAAGGCTCAATTGTAAAAACACCTCCAAAAAGACCCCCTGGTTGACCTATATTTTAAGCCCTACCTATATTTTAAGGCCCCCTCGGATTACAAGCCTCAGAATAATTGCACAGAAAAGGATGATACAAGTCTCAATTGTAAAATCAACTCCCAAAGTTGTATTCTTATTAAACCTCCCTCCCCTTAAAAAACTAATCGGTGGTGTCCAATACGTATTTTAGTACATCTCCTGTATTTAAAAACTCTCTAGGTATTCATCTGAAATTTTACAAGACCACTCAACTCTTTCTGAATGACAACGGTCAGAATGCCTAATGCAGCTCTCTAAATAAAACTTTCTTTAACAGAAAATCAACTCTCAAAGTTGTATTCTTATTAATTAAACACTCATCAAAACCACACATCCCTTCTATTAAAAGTTACCTCTATTAAAACTTCACAAACTCACGTCCTTTTACAAGTTCTCTAAACATGTTGTATATTCTCTGTATTTATTCCTTATAATTAAACACTCATCAAAAATTCTCTCACCTTTATTAAAAAATCACTCCACGGTCGTAATAAAAAAGTTTTCTGTAGATGGGTTTCATCCAAAAAAAAAAATCCTCCACCTGCAGTGAGATTCGAACCGACTATCTTGGGCTCGATAGCCGGACGCACTCGACTATGGTTTGTACTTAATGTGGCCTAAGAAAGGTGTCGAACGGGTCAGACATTTCAAATATTAACCTAATACGTTTTTTACAACCTTCGTATTCTTTATAACTAGTTTTTTCTACGTATTTCTTATAATGAACCCGATAGTCCTTTCACATTAACATATGTATTTTTTATAACTCACGTATTTTAAGTCCGTTTCAGTAACACTTATTTCTTTTAACTCCGTGACTGTTGGCTGTCGCTTACTAGGACTATCCACAGTAACTATTTTTAAAAGACTGGCCCGCAGAAAATGCCGATGGGTTAAAAATTAATAAAAACTGATTATACTCGTCATGATGAAAAATATTGAGGGGTAATAGGGCCGACCTAAAAGACTCAGTGTTCGGATCCTCACCCTGGACTACGTTTCACTGACGGATGGTTAAGTCCTGTGAAATTATTCCAAACAGGGAATCACAAGGGTTTTATTAACGAATGAATCTTGGATCTGTGCTGCTTCCGTGTCAGGAGCACTGCCCTACATCGTGAAAACCCACTAGCACTCTTTATCGTGGTTTTCGGACTCGATATTTTTCCAAGTCCCGAGACGGTTCTCCCAATTCTATCCTTTACGATACAAGGGCGTTTCAATGTACCCAATGTAGACAAACCCTTTTGAAATGACGCGTCCTAAACCTCCAAGTGCTGGGCTTATTAAAATTAGTCTCCATCGGGTTGGTCCCGTCAGATATCTGTGTTTCCACGTAGTAATGCTACACTGAAGAAAAGTCGGCTAAAAAACCGTCTTTAACATCGTTTGTGTGCGAACGTATGCCGCATCACGCTGTTGTAATCGGGTAAAAAAAAATAACTTTTTTTTTTGTACGCAGTAGAATGTTCAAAAATACGTTGCAGTTACTGTTGCGTAAAAACTTTAGTTCCATCACGAATGCACGTTAACGGTGTAGGGGAACATTAGTTTTAGCAAATACTTCAACTATAAAAAAAAATAATACAATGTCTCACGCACCCTTTCAACTTACCTGCACTAATCCACTGATATTTTATTTGCAGCTGGACTGATAGTCAAAATTTAGCAAATATTACAAAGAATCTCTCAATTGTAAAAATCAACTCTCAAAGTTGTATTCTTATTAATTAAAACCCTTTCTATTAAAAGTTACCTCTATTAAAAATCTTTTGCTATTCATTTTGCCAGGACTGCTAAACGATTCCCTTTTATTAAATTTCAATTCTTTGGGATTCATTTTTTCCAACCCCGTTAATCGATCCCCTAGTAAATAAAAACTCTCACTCACCTTTATTAAAATCATCCAGCGCTCGTAATAAATCAGTTTAATCGGGAAAAAAAAAAAAAATCATTCCCTCGCTAGCGTACCTCAACGTTAATTTCGGGAAAAAGTCTCATCGGATCCAAGGTTCACGTATTTTACTAGAAGAATGACACAGTAATTGTTCCACAGAAAAATTAATAAAATTTGGTTTAAATTATTCGTAGGACTTGTATATAAGATCTACCTTGCAATAGACGTTCAACAGGCTAAAAGTTTTCCAAGTCCGTTATCAGTGTATCGGAAATCGTACATTTCCTGTTGACATCCTTCAGATCGTTTATCCGTGGGTAACAACAGCATTTTCGCCACATCACACGATATGGTGCAATCCTTTCTCAGCTGGAAGATCAAAAGGTCAAATGTCCAGCGCTTCACTGTGTCTGCATTTGACACTGATAAGGTTTAAAAATAGATGTTTCCTAGAATCCACATTGCCTTCTCAGATTGGACTTTGAACCCTATGTCGCAACCGACCATATTTTAAGTCCTCTTCATAGAACCCCTGGTTGACTTATATTTTAAGTCCCTTTCTCGAATTTTCTTGTTTTTCCCCTGTTTAACCCATATTTTAAGCCCTCCCCTCTTCATAGACCAACCTATTGATCCACCTATATTTTAAGCCCTCCCCTCTTTAAACCAAATCAGTTTTTGCGCATTTAATCGGTGTCATCCAACGTCCATACTATTTTTAGTACGTCTCCTGTATTTAAAAAAAAAAAAAATTATTGGCTTTCGTCGCCGTATTTGAACGCGCTACCTCAGTGCCGATAGCTGAAGTGTCATCGCCAGGGCGCGGATTTTTGCGGAGCTAAATCTCAACTCTGGCCCTGCTATCCGCTCGACAATATTTGCTACTGATAAAACGATTTCGTTCATTAAAAATAAAAACTAATTAAATAATGGGGTATCACTGGGAAAATACTGGGAAGAACCCAAACTGATTTCGTGCTAAAACATCTCCAGATTTCAGCTTACTTGAAAAACTATTGTTAGAAATGAACCAGTGACTTGAATCACTCAACTTCCATAAGAATACACAATTATGGTACAGTGTCGGGAAGAAATATGTTTCAACGAAATTCAATTGCATGTATTACGATCAGAAAAATAATTTAGTGGACAAAGTTTAAAATAGTTATTAAATGGTACCTTACAGTGCAAGTGCGCTTCAGGCGAAAAGCCTCCCCTTCGAACACTGCACCCCGTTTTTCCGAAGTAACTGTGTCACAAGTCTTCCTACATCATCCCTAAACAGAGAATCGGATTCAATGTGCAAGAAGATCAAGACCTCATTTGAAGGAGCACATAGTGGATACTGTACTCCATAGTGAAATGAACATTGGCCTCTTGCGGGACCTAGTTATATCCCTACTCCAAGAGAATTACTAATGAAAACATGCTATTGTTAATGTATGTAATTCCGACAAAAAATGTTTTGTCTGTTTTAGCCACTTTGTATCCTGCAATAGGAAACACTGAACACTTTAACAACTATATACATTTAGAAGAAAACACATCGGGTCTAATTTTCCCTTTAACAATAAATCAAATATCTAAATTCGAAAAAATTAACATTTCTGTCTGGATACGAGAAAGAGATGTTCCAACTCTACATCACACCATTCAGATTTAAAGCGCACGCAAATCTCCTACTGTTATCAGACGATGAAAAGCAGCATTATTGTTCCATTAAGAATTTGTTTCTATGAAATTCAAAGGGAGAATGCTGTTTTCCATATTATAGGGAATGCAATTAATAATTCCTTGCAGAAGGTTGTCCTTTATGTTATGAAATAATCTTATTAGAATGCTTAAAATTGAGATGACACACATTAGCTCCTCGGAGAAGCGCTAGCGGGTAGAAGACTATACCCGTGTAATGAAAATATTCATTCGACATAAAAAAAAAAAACCTACGCCAATATCGCGTACACTGACGTGCTCCTCTTTGCTGATGTGTTTGGTGGCAGATACTGACCCCTGCTATGTTTACACAGCTCCTGCCTTCATACCTGAAGATGACAAATACTAGAGTTGATAACCTACAATGTATCTTTTTGGAAGGCATACGAGGAGGAATTTCGGTGATATGCAGACAACAAGCATTTAGAATGAAAAACTGATTGCAAGTTTGCTTTACTGTCATACAAACCTGAAAAGAGATGAAATGGGTAGTACTTTACCCATGATATACCATGTGACTAGGTCGTTAAATCAAATTACATGCATAAACGAAAATTAGAAAAACAACGAAATGGTTGGTAAATTCAATGAGAATCACTAAAATGTAAAGAGTGTTGGAATATCTGTAAATGCACACACATTTCAGTGGATAGGTGAATATTTTCACAATTCTTTGGAAGTGGAAGGCACAATAACTGTAAAACATACTGTGACGAGAGAGAAAGTATAAAAATGTAGTGGGATGGTTGTAAAAAATCGCTTCAAAACAGAAAATTACAACGCAAATACTGAAAGATAGAAAAAAACGACTATTCGACGGTTATTCTAAACTGCTATCTCACGCTCTTTTCAGATTTCCTGGTTCTATAGTTCCCTGGTACGTAGCGCATAAGTGTGGGTGTAGTTGGCTATTTTTCGTTGCAAACACAAGTTGTTTTCACTATTAGTTATTTTTCCTGCATGAGAATACACATTTCTATACTACATTGCGTACACACGGATGGACGAATATCACAAAATACTTTGCATATAGAAAACATCAGTAAAGAACCACAGAAGTTTGGAAATTTAAAATCTGAAAATTCAGTGTTTATAAGAAAACAACAATATTTTAAGTACTTCCATGAAAAGTTGAGTCCCAGAATCGATCCGCTAGACCTGACCTTGCATTCTCTGACTTCAACCACCAATAAAACGTAATGTAAGCTCTCTCGTCGGTTATCCCAACCCGCTATCTCTTTTCAGAGTTTCTGGCCCCCTCGGTACGTTTGAATAAGCGCATAAGTGTGGGTGAAAATGGCTATTTTTCGCTGCAAACACAAGTTTTTCGACAAAGATAGGGTGTTTCACTACAATCTAACATGGGATTTCATGTGTGTTTAGTTATTTTTCCTGCATGAGAATATTTCTAATCCTTCTCATAGACAGCAGGTTAGTTACTTCGGATCTAACAAAGCCAAGGTTTGAGATCCATAGTAAGACATGAACGTTTGTGTTGTTTTCCTACCAAGATCCCGACATCCTCTCACCCCCTTCTACTGGGTAGTATGAAAAAATCCTGTAACTGTTACGACAATTAGCTGCGTGAAGGCGTATTTATTTTTAAAGCAAAGACACACTAATTTCGGACTCGCTAGCTAGAGAATGATATATTAACTTGCTAAAGTTTGATTTTAATGATCAGATAGTGTATACATCACTACGTTTTTAGCTCATACTAATATCTTCTAACTTTCAAAGGAAATATTGTCTCATTATAAGCGATTTCATACAAAGAGATGCGCACTCTATGCTTCACATTTAAATCTATAGAGATAACGATCACTGCCCATGGAACACATCTGTGAAAAACACGCTATGATAGGGTTTGAGGAAGATTTTTAGTCCATGGGGGTGCTGCACTGCAGGAAAGCACATTATCTTTGAGATCAGAACCTACATGAAAGTTATACTGTTTGGGTTTGAGAAAGATTCTTTAGTTCACGGGACACTGCATGAATAAGTGCATAAGTGTGGGTGAAGACGGCTATTTTTCGCTGCAAACACAAGTTTTTCGACAAAGATAGGGTGTTTCACAACAGTCTAACACGGGATTTCATGTGTGTTTAGTTATTTTTCCTGCATGAGAATATTTCTAATCTATCTCATAGACAGCAGGTTAGTTACTTCGGATCTAACAAAGCCAAGGTCTGAGATCCATAGTAAGACATGAACGTTTGTGTTGTTTTCCTACCAAGGTCCCGACATCCTCTCACATGAAATATTACTGTACTAGGATCTAGAAAAATCACTATCCATTACATTAATTTTTTTATTACATTCATGTATTTCACCCCGCATTTTCTTGTCAAGAGCTAAAATTATTTGATGAATGAACGACAAAATATCTTCAAATGCAGTGGACGCATGACAGAATAACTTCAAAATAAGTTCCAATAGCTGAAAAAACAACTAAAAATTAGATAAATACAGGGATAGGGAAAGACAGAATTGCTTTCAAATCATTAAAATACCTTAAATGTGTGGTTGAATCACCACCAAATATCTCCAGCACACTTTTAAAGGAAATATTTTCTCATTATAAGCGATTTCATACAAAGAGATACGCACTCTATGCTTCACATTTAAATCTATAGAGATAACGATCACTGCCCATGGAACACATCTGTGAAAAAACACACTACGATTGGGTTTGAGAAAGATTTTTAGCCCATGGGGGTGCTGCACTGCAAGAAGACACATTATCTTTGATATCAGAACGTACGTGAAAGTTATACTGTTTGGGTTTGAGAAAGATTCTTTAGTTCACAGGGCACCGCATTACATTAAAGCACACTGTCTTGTACGTATGTCTATCTGTATGTTTGTTTCTCTCTCTCTGTGTGTGTGTGTGTGTGTGTGTTTGTGTCTATGTGTAAATATGTATGTTACTACGAAATGTGTGTACGTGTAGATGTGTTCATATATGTCAAGATGTAACTGTGTCTGCATGTTTGTTTCTCTCTAGGTGTGTGTGTGTGTGTGTTTCAGTGAATCGTGTATGTGTGCGTATGTGAGTGTGTGTATGTTCATGTATGTTAATATGTTTCTTTATATGTATATGTTTTCGTGCGTATGTGTTAAGATGTTTGTGTGCACATAGTCGTTTCTCTGTATGTGTATACGTCTTCATGTTTGTCTCTCTCTGTGTGTGTGTGTGTGTGTTAAAGTGTCTGTATGTGTTTCATCTTTATGTGCATATGTTATCGTATGTGTGTGTGTGTGTGTTCACATGCACGACTAAACATATTGTCTTACGGACACTTGCTTGCTACAGAACAAGCTAACAATTTAAAACGAGACTTGTGGTTATGCAAAATATTTCATGTGTGCGTATGTGAGTGTGTGTAGGTTCATGTATGTTAATATGTTTCTTTATATGTATATGTTTTCGTGCGTATGTGTTAAGATGTCTGTGTGCCCATAGTCGTTTCTCTGTATGTGTATACGTCTTCATGTTTGTCTCTCTGTGTGTGTGTGTGTTAAAGTGTCTGTATGTGTTTCATCTTTATGTGCATATGTTATCGTATGTGTGTGTGTTTGTTCACATGCAAGAATAAACATATTGTCTTACGGACACTTGCTTGCTACAGAAGAAGCTAACAATTTAAAACGAGAGTTGTGGCTATGCAAAATGTTTCATCACAGATCTTAACTTGAATACTCATATTTCAGGAGATGTAAGGATTTTTCTTCAGCACGTTCGAATATTTTTTGAACACGACTGTCTTATGTTACGTTTCCTGTCAGATGTCTCGTAACGAGCAAAGCGTGTGTGTGTGTGTGTGTTCTGCTAATACAGAAGAGGACATTCAACCGAGAATATTTCAAACTTAGAATAATACGACATCCTGAAGTTTGAAATATTCTCGGTTGAATGTCCTCTTCTGTATTAGCAGAACACACACACACACACACGCTTTGCTCGTTACGAGACATCTGACAGGAAACGTAACATAAGACAGTCGTGTTCAAAAAATATTCGAACGTGCTGAAGAAAAATCCTTACATCTCCTGAAATATGAGTATTCAAGTTAAGATCTGTGATGAAACATTTTGCATAGCCACAACTCTCGTTTTAAATTGTTAGCTTCTTCTGTAGCAAGCAAGTGTCCGTAAGACAATATGTTTATTCTTGCATGTGAACAAACACACACACATACGATAACATATGCACATAAAGATGAAACACATACAGACACTTTAACACACACACACACAGAGAGACAAACATGAAGACGTATACACATACAGAGAAACGACTATGGGCACACAGACATCTTAACACATACGCACGAAAACATATACATATAAAGAAACATATTAACATACATGAACCTACACACACTCACATACGCACACATGAAATATTTTGCATAACCACAAGTCTCGTTTTAAATTGTTAGCTTGTTCTGTAGCAAGCAAGTGTCCGTAAGACAATATGTTTAGTCGTGCATGTGAACACACACACACACACATACGATAACATATGCACATAAAGATGAAACACATACAGACACTTTAACACACACACACACACACAGAGAGAGACAAACATGAAGACGTATACACATACAGAGAAACGACTATGTGCACACAAACATCTTAACACATACGCACGAAAACATATACATATAAAGAAACATATTAACATACATGAACATACACACACTCACATACGCACACATACACGATTCACTGAAACACACACACACACCTAGAGAGAAACAAACATGCAGACACAGTTACATCTTGACATATATGAACACATCTACACGTACACACATTTCGTAGTAACATACATATTTACACATAGACACAAACACACACACACACACACAGAGAGAGAGAAACAAACATACAGATAGACATACGTACAAGACAGTGTGCTTTAATGTAATGCGGTGCCCTGTGAACTAAAGAATCTTTCTCAAACCCAAACAGTATAACTTTCACGTACGTTCTGATATCAAAGATAATGTGTCTTCTTGCAGTGCAGCACCCCCATGGGCTAAAAATCTTTCTCAAACCCAATCGTAGTGTGTTTTTTCACAGATGTGTTCCATGGGCAGTGATCGTTATCTCTATAGATTTAAATGTGAAGCATAGAGTGCGTATCTCTTTGTATGAAATCGCTTATAATGAGAAAATATTTCCTTTAAAAGTGTGCTGGAGATATTTGGTGGTGATTCAACCACACATTTAAGGTATTTTAATGATTTGAAAGCAATTCTGTCTTTCCCTATCCCTGTATTTATCTAATTTTTAGTTGTTTTTTCAGCTATTGGAACTTATTTTGAAGTTATTCTGTCATGCGTCCACTGCATTTGAAGATATTTTGTCGTTCATTCATCAAATAATTTTAGCTCTTGACAAGAAAATGCGGGGTGAAATACATGAATGTAATAAAAAAATTAATGTAATGGATAGTGATTTTTCTAGATCCTAGTACAGTAATATTTCATGTGAGAGGATGTCGGGACCTTGGTAGGAAAACAACACAAACGTTCATGTCTTACTATGGATCTCAGACCTTGGCTTTGTTAGATCCGAAGTAACTAACCTGCTGTCTATGAGATAGATTAGAAATATTCTCATGCAGGAAAAATAACTAAACACACATGAAATCCCGTGTTAGACTGTTGTGAAACACCCTATCTTTGTCGAAAAACTTGTGTTTGCAGCGAAAAATAGCCGTCTTCACCCACACTTATGCACTTATTCATGCAGTGTCCCGTGAACTAAAGAATCTTTCTCAAACCCAAACAGTATAACTTTCATGTAGGTTCTGATCTCAAAGATAATGTGCTTTCCTGCAGTGCAGCACCCCCATGGACTAAAAATCTTCCTCAAACCCTATCATAGCGTGTTTTTCACAGATGTGTTCCATGGGCAGTGATCGTTATCTCTATAGATTTAAATGTGAAGCATAGAGTGCGCATCTCTTTGTATGAAATCGCTTATAATGAGACAATATTTCCTTTGAAAGTTAGAAGATATTAGTATGAGCTAAAAACGTGGTGATGTATACACTATCTGATCATTAAAATCAAACTTTAGCAAGTTAATATATCATTCTCTAGCTAGCGAGTCCGAAATTAGTGTGTCTTTGCTTTAAAAATAAATACGCCTTCACGCAGCTAATTGTCGTAACAGTTACAGGATTTTTTCATACTACCCAGTAGAAGGGGGTGAGAGGATGTCGGGATCTTGGTAGGAAAACAACACAAACGTTCATGTCTTACTATGGATCTCAAACCTTGGCTTTGTTAGATCCGAAGTAACTAACCTGCTGTCTATGAGAAGGATTAGAAATATTCTCATGCAGGAAAAATAACTAAACACACATGAAATCCCATGTTAGATTGTAGTGAAACACCCTATCTTTGTCGAAAAACTTGTGTTTGCAGCGAAAAATAGCCATTTTCACCCACACTTATGCGCTTATTCAAACGTACCGAGGGGGCCAGAAACTCTGAAAAGAGATAGCGGGTTGGGATAACCGACGAGAGAGCTTACATTACGTTTTATTGGTGGTTGAAGTCAGAGAATGCAAGGTCAGGTCTAGCGGATCGATTCTGGGACTCAACTTTTCATGGAAGTACTTAAAATATTGTTGTTTTCTTATAAACACTGAATTTTCAGATTTTAAATTTCCAAACTTCTGTGGTTCTTTACTGATGTTTTCTATATGCAAAGTATTTTGTGATATTCGTCCATCCGTGTGTACGCAATGTAGTATAGAAATGTGTATTCTCATGCAGGAAAAATAACTAATAGTGAAAACAACTTGTGTTTGCAACGAAAAATAGCCAACTACACCCACACTTATGCGCTACGTACCAGGGAACTATAGAACCAGGAAATCTGAAAAGAGCGTGAGATAGCAGTTTAGAATAACCGTCGAATAGTCGTTTTTTTCTATCTTTCAGTATTTGCGTTGTAATTTTCTGTTTTGAAGCGATTTTTTACAACCATCCCACTACATTTTTATACTTTCTCTCTCGTCACAGTATGTTTTACAGTTATTGTGCCTTCCACTTCCAAAGAATTGTGAAAATATTCACCTATCCACTGAAATGTGTGTGCATTTACAGATATTCCAACACTCTTTACATTTTAGTGATTCTCATTGAATTTACCAACCATTTCGTTGTTTTTCTAATTTTCGTTTATGCATGTAATTTGATTTAACGACCTAGTCACATGGTATATCATGGGTAAAGTACTACCCATTTCATCTCTTTTCAGGTTTGTATGACAGTAAAGCAAACTTGCAATCAGTTTTTCATTCTAAATGCTTGTTGTCTGCATATCACCGAAATTCCTCCTCGTATGCCTTCCAAAAAGATACATTGTAGGTTATCAACTCTAGTATTTGTCATCTTCAGGTATGAAGGCAGGAGCTGTGTAAACATAGCAGGGGTCAGTATCTGCCACCAAACACATCAGCAAAGAGGAGCACGTCAGTGTACGCGATATTGGCGTAGGTTTTTTTTTATGTCGAATGAATATTTTCATTACACGGGTATAGTCTTCTACCCGCTAGCGCTTCTCCGAGGAGCTAATGTGTGTCATCTCAATTTTAAGCATTCTAATAAGATTATTTCATAACATAAAGGACAACCTTCTGCAAGGAATTATTAATTGCATTCCCTATAATATGGAAAACAGCATTCTCCCTTTGAATTTCATAGAAACAAATTCTTAATGGAACAATAATGCTGCTTTTCATCGTCTGATAACAGTAGGAGATTTGCGTGCGCTTTAAATCTGAATGGTGTGATGTAGAGTTGGAACATCTCTTTCTCGTATCCAGACAGAAATGTTAATTTTTTCGAATTTAGATATTTGATTTATTGTTAAAGGGAAAATTAGACCCGATGTGTTTTCTTCTAAATGTATATAGTTGTTAAAGTGTTCAGTGTTTCCTATTGCAGGATACAAAGTGGCTAAAACAGACAAAACATTTTTTGTCGGAATTACATACATTAACAATAGCATGTTTTCATTAGTAATTCTCTTGGAGTAGGGATATAACTAGGTCCCGCAAGAGGCCAATGTTCATTTCACTATGGAGTACAGTATCCACTATGTGCTCCTTCAAATGAGGTCTTGATCTTCTTGCACATTGAATCCGATTCTCTGTTTAGGGATGATGTAGGAAGACTTGTGACACAGTTACTTCGGAAAAACGGGGTGCAGTGTTCGAAGGGGAGGCTTTTCGCCTGAAGCGCACTTGCACTGTAAGGTACCATTTAATAACTATTTTAAACTTTGTCCACTAAATTATTTTTCTGATCGTAATACATGCAATTGAATTTCGTTGAAACATATTTCTTCCCGACACTGTACCATAATTGTGTATTCTTATGGAAGTTGAGTGATTCAAGTCACTGGTTCATTTCTAACAATAGTTTTTCAAGTAAGCTGAAATCTGGAGATGTTTTAGCACGAAATCAGTTTGGGTTCTTCCCAGTATTTTCCCAGTGATACCCCATTATTTAATTAGTTTTTATTTTTAATGAACGAAATCGTTTTATCAGTAGCAAATATTGTCGAGCGGATAGCAGGGCCAGAGTTGAGATTTAGCTCCGCAAAAATCCGCGCCCTGGCGATGACACTTCAGCTATCGGCACTGAGGTAGCGCGTTCAAATACGGCGACGAAAGCCAATAATTTTTTTTTTTTTTAAATACAGGAGACGTACTAAAAATAGTATGGACGTTGGATGACACCGATTAAATGCGCAAAAACTGATTTGGTTTAAAGAGGGGAGGGCTTAAAATATAGGTGGATCAATAGGTTGGTCTATGAAGAGGGGAGGGCTTAAAATATGGGTTAAACAGGGGAAAAACAAGAAAATTCGAGAAAGGGACTTAAAATATAAGTCAACCAGGGGTTCTATGAAGAGGACTTAAAATATGGTCGGTTGCGACATAGGGTTCAAAGTCCAATCTGAGAAGGCAATGTGGATTCTAGGAAACATCTATTTTTAAACCTTATCAGTGTCAAATGCAGACACAGTGAAGCGCTGGACATTTGACCTTTTGATCTTCCAGCTGAGAAAGGATTGCACCATATCGTGTGATGTGGCGAAAATGCTGTTGTTACCCACGGATAAACGATCTGAAGGATGTCAACAGGAAATGTACGATTTCCGATACACTGATAACGGACTTGGAAAACTTTTAGCCTGTTGAACGTCTATTGCAAGGTAGATCTTATATACAAGTCCTACGAATAATTTAAACCAAATTTTATTAATTTTTCTGTGGAACAATTACTGTGTCATTCTTCTAGTAAAATACGTGAACCTTGGATCCGATGAGACTTTTTCCCGAAATTAACGTTGAGGTACGCTAGCGAGGGAATGATTTTTTTTTTTTTTCCCGATTAAACTGATTTATTACGAGCGCTGGATGATTTTAATAAAGGTGAGTGAGAGTTTTTATTTACTAGGGGATCGATTAACGGGGTTGGAAAAAATGAATCCCAAAGAATTGAAATTTAATAAAAGGGAATCGTTTAGCAGTCCTGGCAAAATGAATAGCAAAAGATTTTTAATAGAGGTAACTTTTAATAGAAAGGGTTTTAATTAATAAGAATACAACTTTGAGAGTTGATTTTTACAATTGAGAGATTCTTTGTAATATTTGCTAAATTTTGACTATCAGTCCAGCTGCAAATAAAATATCAGTGGATTAGTGCAGGTAAGTTGAAAGGGTGCGTGAGACATTGTATTATTTTTTTTTATAGTTGAAGTATTTGCTAAAACTAATGTTCCCCTACACCGTTAACGTGCATTCGTGATGGAACTAAAGTTTTTACGCAACAGTAACTGCAACGTATTTTTGAACATTCTACTGCGTACAAAAAAAAAAAGTTATTTTTTTTTACCCGATTACAACAGCGTGATGCGGCATACGTTCGCACACAAACGATGTTAAAGACGGTTTTTTAGCCGACTTTTCTTCAGTGTAGCATTACTACGTGGAAACACAGATATCTGACGGGACCAACCCGATGGAGACTAATTTTAATAAGCCCAGCACTTGGAGGTTTAGGACGCGTCATTTCAAAAGGGTTTGTCTACATTGGGTACATTGAAACGCCCTTGTATCGTAAAGGATAGAATTGGGAGAACCGTCTCGGGACTTGGAAAAATATCGAGTCCGAAAACCACGATAAAGAGTGCTAGTGGGTTTTCACGATGTAGGGCAGTGCTCCTGACACGGAAGCAGCACAGATCCAAGATTCATTCGTTAATAAAACCCTTGTGATTCCCTGTTTGGAATAATTTCACAGGACTTAACCATCCGTCAGTGAAACGTAGTCCAGGGTGAGGATCCGAACACTGAGTCTTTTAGGTCGGCCCTATTACCCCTGAATATTTTTCATCATGACGAGTATAATCAGTTTTTATTAATTTTTAACCCATCGGCATTTTCTGCGGGCCAGTCTTTTAAAAATAGTTACTGTGGATAGTCCTAGTAAGCGACAGCCAACAGTCACGGAGTTAAAAGAAATAAGTGTTACTGAAACGGACTTAAAATACGTGAGTTATAAAAAATACATATGTTAATGTGAAAGGACTATCGGGTTCATTATAAGAAATACGTAGAAAAAACTAGTTATAAAGAATACGAAGGTTGTAAAAAACGTATTAGGTTAATATTTGAAATGTCTGACCCGTTCGACACCTTTCTTAGGCCACATTAAGTACAAACCATAGTCGAGTGCGTCCGGCTATCGAGCCCAAGATAGTCGGTTCGAATCTCACTGCAGGTGGAGGATTTTTTTTTTTTGGATGAAACCCATCTACAGAAAACTTTTTATTACGACCGTGGAGTGATTTTTTAATAAAGGTGAGAGAATTTTTGATGAGTGTTTAATTATAAGGAATAAATACAGAGAATATACAACATGTTTAGAGAACTTGTAAAAGGACGTGAGTTTGTGAAGTTTTAATAGAGGTAACTTTTAATAGAAGGGATGTGTGGTTTTGATGAGTGTTTAATTAATAAGAATACAACTTTGAGAGTTGATTTTCTGTTAAAGAAAGTTTTATTTAGAGAGCTGCATTAGGCATTCTGACCGTTGTCATTCAGAAAGAGTTGAGTGGTCTTGTAAAATTTCAGATGAATACCTAGAGAGTTTTTAAATACAGGAGATGTACTAAAATACGTATTGGACACCACCGATTAGTTTTTTAAGGGGAGGGAGGTTTAATAAGAATACAACTTTGGGAGTTGATTTTACAATTGAGACTTGTATCATCCTTTTCTGTGCAATTATTCTGAGGCTTGTAATCCGAGGGGGCCTTAAAATATAGGTAGGGCTTAAAATATAGGTCAACCAGGGGGTCTTTTTGGAGGTGTTTTTACAATTGAGCCTTGTAATCATCCTTTTCTGTGCAATTATTCTTAGGCGTGCATCAATCAGTCCGAGGGAAGGAGGGAGCTTAGAATATAGGTAGGGCTTAAAATATAGGTCAACCAGGGGGGTCTTTTTGGAGGTGTTTTTACAATTGAGACTTGTGTCATCCTTTTCTGTGCAATTATTCTGAGGCTTGTAATCCGAGGGAAGGAGGGGGGCTTAAAATATAGGTCAACCAGGGGGTCTGCAAGTGGAGGGTTTAAAATATAAGTCAACCATTGGGGGGTCTGAAATAAAGAAAAATCGATAAAGGAAAATCGAGACTATTCGAGAAGGAGGACTTAAAATTAGAGTTAAAAACTAGATAGCACCAGGGGTTAAAAGGGGGAGGAATTTTCAATTATGAATTATTAATTATGAATTATTAATTATGAATTATTAATACCACGACAGTTGCAATGCCAGGGTCAATTTCCTGTTGAGTGCAACATAGGGGTCAAAGTTCAGAAGGCAGCGTGGCCCAGCACAGGTCAATTTCCGGTCGATTGCGACATAGGGGGTCCAAGTCAAGAAGGCAACGTGGACGATTGCGACATAGGGGGGGAAAGCACTGTGCAAAGGGGGAACGGTAGGTTGTGAATAAACTACTATTGGGCTTTGAAAGGACACCATTTGCCGTACGGAACGCTGAATCCATACACTTTAAAGTACACACTGGATGATAATAGCATTCCATCCGTTTTCTAACAGCTATCCAGTGAATCCCATTCCCATACCGGGGGCGGGGATGGCTCAGTCGGTAGCGCGCCAGGCTCGTAATCTGTAGTTCCCAAGTTCGAGTCCCAGCTGGGTCAGCGTTGAGTTTCATCTCCATAAATTTCTCCGCCCTGCCCACAGTTAGTAGGGGACATCGATGGGCTTGGAAAAACCGTCGTCCGTCGGATGGGAGTTAAGCCGTGGCCCCGTGTGCGGGAGAGCCATACCCTGTGCACGTTAAAGAACACGCTGGATGGCTTGACGGGAGGCTACCATCTGTCTCCCAACAGCTGTTCCAGTGGGTCCCCTCCCCCAACCTTCTCTGAGCTTTCGGGGTCCTTGTGGACTCGGTCATTTAGCCCACGGTGTGCAAAAAGTGCCGCTCAGAGTTGGGAATGGGTTGTTTTACCTCTGAGCGGCACTTTTTCGTACACCATGGGCTAAATGGCCAGGTCACACGGACCCGATGTCTCAGAGAAGTTGGGGGTAATGGGACCCACTGACAGCTGTTGAAGACATAAGTATCCTCCTGGTCAAGGCCAACCTAGCGTTTTCTTTAACGTGCACAGGGTATGTCTCTCCCGCACACGGGACCACGGCTTTACATCCCATCCGACGGACGGCTGTCCTTTCCAAGCCCATCGGTGTCCCCTATTGATCGTGAGCAGGCGGGATTTTGCAGAGATAAATCTCAACTCTGACGCAGCTGGGACTCGAACCTGGGAACTACAGATTACGAGCCTGGCTCGCTACCGACTGAGCCATCCCCGCCCCCAGGTGACACGAAGGTTGATGTGACTGTACATCACACCAACCTTAGTGATGTGATGTACAGTTGGTACAGTTGATTCACACACCGTGATGTGATGCACCAACGGTACATCACATCACGGTTTCATTGTTGCTCGTTCATCTATCGTAACAACATCGATATCTCGATTTTCAACAATATTCGTTCAGCATTTAATGAGTTATGGAAGTTTAAATATTTAATAACAGAATGCCAGTCTTAAGAAATTTGTACAAAGCTGATGAATAGTGAAAGAATTCTTTGGACAAGCTTCTAAAATATACACTTATTTTTAAAAATTAGCTTTGATACAATGCTTATTAGTAAGTTATTTTTGTGACTGGCATTGTTATTGTTAAATACTCAAACTTCCGTAACTCATTAAGTACTGAAGGAATATTGTTGAAAATCGAGGTATCGATGTTGTTACGATAGATGAACGAGCAACAATGAAACCGTGATGTGATGTACCGTTGGTGCATCACATCACGGTGTGTGAATCAACTGTACCAACTGTACATCACATCACTAAGGTTGGTGTGATGTACAGTCACATCAACCTTCGTGTCACCTGGGGGCGGGGATGGCTCAGTCGGTAGCGAGCCAGGCTCGTAATCTGTAGTTCCCAGGTTCGAGTCCCAGCTGGGGTCAGCGTTGAGATTTATCTCTGCAAAATTCCCCGCCCTGCTCACGATCAATAGGGGACACCGATGGGCTTGGAAAGGCCGCCGTCCGTCGGATGGGGACGTTAAGCCGTGGTCCCGTGTGCGGGAGAGACATACCCTGTGCACATTAAAGAACACGCTGGTTGGCCTTGACGGAGGCTACCATCTGTCTCCCAACAGCTGTTCCAGTGGGTCCCCTCCCCCAACCTTCTCTGAGACTTCGGGGTCCGTGTGACCTGGCCATTTAGCCCATGGTGTGCAAAAAAGTGCCGCTCAGAGGTAAAACAACCCATTCCAACTATGGGCCTTTTTCGTACACAATGGGCTAAATGGCGAGATCACAAGGACCCCGATTGATCAGAGAAGATTGGGGGTAATGGGACCCACTTGGCAGCTGTAGAAGACATAAAGAATCCTCTGGTCAAGGACATCTAGCGTTTTTTTTAACGTGCACAGGGTATAGCTCTCCCGCACACGGGACCACGGCTTTACATCCCATTCGAAGGACGGTGTCATTTCCAAGCCCATCGTATCACCTACTGACCGGTTTTAGTGGAGATAAATCTTAACTCTGGCGCAGGTGGGACTCGAACCTAGGAACCTACAGATTACAAACTTCACTCACTACCGAGTGAACCAACCCGGTCATTAATAAATATAATTGTCTATTTTCATGTAAAATTAACAATTCCGATTAAATATCAATATCTTAAAGTTATTTAACCAATGAAAAATATGATTACCCCCTCTCAAATTGTAATATTCAAGAAGAAATGGTTTGAAAGTGTATATCTACATCATTAGGGTAAACTTCCGGGTACTGCTGTCGGCCCATAAGACACACACAGAGATGATCTTCCCAACCACAGAGAATGTGACTGAAATCCTGGCCTTCTCGAAGCAAACCGTTACCTGAAGTCAGTTGGCCGTTAAAGAACGTTTCAAGTAAAGGTCATTGCGCTTGCAGACCGTCAGAAACTTCATGGCGAAATGAGGAGAGGTCACGAGAAAGCAGGAAAGGGCAGAATTTAGCCCCCTCGCTTCAGCGGATCTCTGAAAAGCATCAGACTCGAAACTCCTTTCGACGAGAAGGACTGCCACGTCCGTTACACTTGATGACAAAGTTGATACA